>JAPWLS010001611.1:0-55008 GCA_028551675.1 Tineola bisselliella
GTGAACGTGAGTTTGTTTGGTACGTTTTCACTTTGAAACTTTTGTACACATATTTTTGGAGGTACTAGAAGTAACATAGGATATTTTTTATTAAAAAAATATTTTTTTTACTACAATTTCCAACTGACTATAGTTTCAGCTGTTTGGAATCATATTGATTCATTTCTATTGAAATGATCTCGGATACTTATCTGATGACTTAAATGCGAACGAAGCCGCGGATAAAAGCTAGTGATGAAATAAATTCGATTTCATTTTAGTCAGTGATCTATGACACGTTTATAGCCAATCACGTCGCGGCTGTTGTTCAATGATTTATGGCCGTTAAGGCGGATGTTTGTTTAATCGATTGCAGCTACCATTACCTGCGCCTTAATTTGAAATTATTACCTTTAAGTGTTACTTATAACCTTTTTTAATAACTTCATTTTAAACTTCTTCGTTCGCTTCTTTTTAAGCTCTCGTGGAAATAATTTTGCAACGTAAGAATATAGGTATATAATGATTTTGATTAATTTCTATAAATAGATATATTTACTAGTATTAATGGTAAGTTTATGTGTTAACTCTTTCAGGTTTAGTGGTTAGTGTTCTAACCAGAGGCGGCTCGTCCTAAAGAGCGCTGGTGCAGTGCACTCCCACGAAAATTACAGAAGTAATCTATATTTCTTCATAATACATACTATCCTTACATTACATTCATTCTATTCTACTATGCCTATACAATAGTATATTATATTACCTATATCTACGCCGCTGTAATATAAGTTCTGTAATTTTCGTGGGAGTGCACTGCACCAGCGCTCTTTAGGACGAGCCGCCTCTGGTTCTAACCATCTATTATTATTTTTTTTTAATCTATCTACACGCTATCTATGGGTTATGTGCCGTACTAGGATGCTTGATACACTCATTGTTGATCGAGTGTTATGAACCTTTGACACTGACGTGCGACTATTAGGTAAATTCAATTATTTATAAAAAATAAAGGTAAGAGTTATTATTAAGTTAGGATTTTAGTGTTTCTCTGTTATCTAGTATTGGTTTCGTTGATTTATGATGAAAAATAAACGTAATCTCTTATTATTATTTTTTTGTAATTACGTAAATAACTAATCACCTTATTTCTTGAAAACCTTTATGGATAAAACATTTTTTTAATAATTAAACGACACTTAAGCCAAATATTCATTTGTTTTCTTTGTAAAGTAATCATAGTAAAACTGTCGCTGAAAGAGTTAAAACATGTTTTTGTTAAATTCTTTTTAATATGCTCATATGTCTATTACTACCAGTAGGTGTACGCATAAATTGGGGTAAAGTACACCAATAAGGCTCTGACGTAACAATTACAATGATCGTGAGAACCTTGCTTACTTCCACCTGTCTCTGTCAGTATTCCTGACCTATAAACTCACGTCTATGTAGTAGATGTTGGAATTAAATAGGATTTTTTTATTTACTTTTAGTAAATGGGCTCCAATAGAGCGCTTTTCAACTTTAACTGCTGAGGTGGAGGCCACTCAGGTTTTGAGAAAAAAAAAATATTTTGAATTACTCTAATTAGATAATTTGTTGATTTCTTAAAATAATTTATTTATTCTTGCTGATTGATCTTATGTGATTTTTTTTCAAAAAATGTGCGAAGCATTTTCTAAACTTAAAAATAATAGTTAATTATGTACAAATAAATTATAATAAATATCTTATTTTATTTAAATACATCCACTGAAGCTAATTATTAAACACTAAACCCTAAAATATATATATATACGGGTCTCTGAGGCCCTCACGTCAGTGTTTACGTGAAATTAAATACACCTCAGTAGTAAAGGTTAATACAAAAAGACACATAAACATCTAACTTTTATCTAATAGGTGTAATTAAAAAAAAAAACAGAAAAGGTATCGTGACATATGGCCAGTTCGTTACCACGTGGCACCCCATTTTTGAACACGTGCTATTGATGCCGCGGTCACTAAAATAAAAAAATAGGTAACTCATATCCGAGGAAAATTAACTTATAATATAATACCATAGCACACAAAAATGTACTTTATACGCACATATGTGTACGTATGTACTTAACTAAACCTGACTTAACTGAAGTAATGTTTTATAGTGTCAAAACTGTCACTATAGGTTAAAAACCTACGCTCTCTAAAGCCCGTATTGCATTTCATTACTAACCCCTACTAATATCATAAATGTGAATGTAAGTTGTTGTTTTCACGCAACAACTACTTAACCGATCATCATGAAACTTTGTACACATATTTTTGGAGGTACTACAAGTAACATAGGATACTTTTTATTTAAAAAATAAATTATTTTTTACTATAGTTTCCAACTGACTATAGTTTCAGCTATTTGGAATTATATTGATTCATTTCTATTAAAATGATCTCTGATACTTATTTAATAACTTAAATGCGAGCGAAGCCGCGAGTAAAAGCTGGTAAATAATAAATCTTCAAACACGACAACCATTAGACAGTAATCAAAATAAAATAGTAATATGTTGCATATACTTATATAGCAAATATCCAGTTTAAATATTAATTTGCATTTTTTCTGTGATTTATATATTAATAAGTAACGATTGAAACGATTTCTTATAAATGCGTGTAACAGAACGTAATGATAGCTAGGTGACAGTAGACAGTTGTAATAGATTATTATCATTGGTCAAAAATCACGTTAACAACTTTTAATGCATGTAATTGATCTATTTTGTTTCGAACAGCTGAGAGCGATGTGTTTTGAACTTTACTCAGTGAATCTATGCTTGAGTGTAGTTTTTGAATACGGGTTTTAGTGTTACTCATGCTTCATATATATCTTATATGGAATATATATATATATATATATATATATATATCACATACTTATATGTTAAGAAAATAAGTCTATATTGCAGCTTTTTATTATAATTACATTCCAATAGAAAGTAAGGGTGGACAGTCTTTACGGTATATGACCGTGCCTTATGGTAGCACGACTTTTCCCACGACTTATCGCGTATTTCACTGAGTTTAATGTATTCAAAAATGTATTAAAAAAACCTCCTAAATTCATTTGTTTTACCTTGCATATGAACAACAACATCGTTAGTAAAAACTGTCTGTATGCTAGTGATTTTTGTTGTACCCTCATTTCAACTAATATAATAATCGAAAACAGCTATTTATTAACTAAGAGAATATTTCCTGATTTATAATTTAAAGAAGCAAAAAAACTGATTGATCGATTACATAAATAAACAGGCAAAGGAGCATGCCCTGTCAACCTCCAAAATGGAAACTATATACCCTTCAAAAGAAACATCGCGAAGTTCCTGCAACCCCAAGCATAGATATGTAACGGCAAAAGCAAGGTCAAAGGCCATATTGTTCACGATAACATCACGGACGATACGTTGGGGTGAGCAGCGAGGGCAAATGCAGGGTAAATAGCTATTTGATAGTCCATCGCGAATTAACTCTAATTAGAATAACGGCCCAACGAGAGGGTGGCGTTTGATAGGGTGAAACGACTGACTTCAAAAGTTGAGCATTATTTTTGTACCAATAAAATCTATATATATATATAAATCAATGGCACTTTTCGTTGTAATTTTATAACTCAAGAACGGGCTCACCTATCCAAACCAAATGTTTAAGCTTTGTTCGGACTATTTAGTAGATGGTTTATGTGAAGTTTGCACAAAATCGGTGGAGCGGTTCTTCATTTATCACATTTTTTGTAACAAATGAATCCAATAAATGGCGGATTGTGCTGTCAAATTGAAACTATTTTCAGTGTTGACAGTAATTGAAACTTTTTATGTCATTCATGCTGGTTGATGCATGAATGTGATGTTCCAATTTTTTTTTTTAATATTTCACTTTATACGTAGCGAAGCACGTACCGGACCGCTAGTAATATATATAAAGTCCCACGTGACAGGCATTGCCTAGTGCGGGACCATCGAAAATCATATTGTTACTTTACTTCAATAATAAATAAATAAATAAAAAGTATTTTCTTAACCCATTACTTCCCACTGTCCTATTTTTAGGACACTATATTCAATTTTTTTTTTAACCTATTAAGTGTTTTATTTTTTATTGTTTCTGATGAAATTCGTATTTTTGTACTATTTTTCTGCTGAGAAAAATATTTACGTAATTTTAATATATTTTTTTCAAATTGATCGTTTTTGTTGCCTCAAAAAAAGCATTATTTTCCGATTTTATATACCGTAAAAGAAAACAGTAACCAACTGCAAAGTACATAAAATCGATTCTTAGACTTCTACCAAAATATATATAATATAAAAATAAAAACAAAATATACTTTTTATCCCCATTGTCATATTTATAGGACAGGCTGACTCAGCGTTAATGATTTGTCTTATTATTTTTTCTTAACGTATTATGAACTTAATTTAAAGATTTCACCAAAAAATTCCAATGTTTTCGACGCTTGGGAAGTAATGGGTTAATCATCTTGTAGTCATTAACGCAAGTGTCTGTATACATTTTAAATATATGCATTTTTCTAAGGAAACACCATAACTTGTTTCCCACGAGATCTAAGAATTAGTTAGCGGTATAAGCATCAAAAGTGCATATAATGCACTAGGGTCCCTTACATCATGTCTTTAAAGGTACCTGTAGCGGTTATCGTTAAAAATTAAGAAGATTTTAGATTGTTGACATTTGATATGTCATGTCTTCTTTTGTTTCTCTTTCTTGCCAATTAGCTTTGTAATTTATATATATTCAATCTATTTTAATCCGCGGTATTATTTCAGATCAGTTTCTCCAAAGGTCTATAAAAATACGATTTTGAAATAAATTGAAACTGTATTAGATTTCAAAGTGTTTTTACTCAATAGACAGACGAGTGTTTGAATGAATCGAAACAGTAATTATATATATAAATTAATTAATAATACTGCTATGCCTTGACAAGGTGTCGCATTGACATGAAAAAAATTGTATTGACATCTATGGACTAATTGTGACATGCAATGAAGGCATTTGAAATTTAATTAGTTTTTGCAGTTAGCGTTCCAAACTTAAAATACAACCCAGTTGTTTTTTCATATTACTTGATTTAGTTTATTTATTTAGTATCAAATTAATATTACAATATTTTGATATCAAATTTACTTTCCACTATCATAATACGAATTCTACCTGAGCTACCCGGATTCAACCTAATATTTTTTTTTTTTCAACCAATTCTTTTTTATTTCTCTCCCAATGATATCTTATAGCAGTTATTATTTTGTCGTAAAATATTTATCATAATTTTGGGATTCTTGATTTGTTCCTTAATCAAGGAACGGAATTTGTGTTGGTATACAAAATTTAAAATTAAAATATAAAGATTTTATTACAATAACAAAACAAATTATAATATTGTTTTGTTTTTTTTTTGTAATATAAAGACGTCTTATGCAACAAAAAGCATAGTTTTTATAACAAATAATTTGATTTAAAAATATATATCTTTAACAAGTAAAAATCCGTGACAACATTAGCGTTTCAATATAATAATGATTTTTGAATAATTTACAACTTTTTTTTACCCATAATTTACCCCTAACTAGGTACGAAAAAAGGTGTCGACGTCTAATAGGCTGGCAACCCTTTATCCTATCCGCTTGTCCTATAATCTTTATACAGTTAATCGATAAATAACGACACTAATTTTTAACCCTTTGATCAAAAAAATATTACTTGAATATGAGTGACAAATTATAAGAAAATTCAGTCTAACCTGTATTATATAAAAAAAAATTGTATTTAAATTATATAATCATCAAGGCAATGAAAATATTTTTAATCTTTATAACGCCATCTGTTATCGAGTAGTAAAACTAACCTATTTAAAAATGTAATGCGCGCCATCTAGTGCTAAAGAGTAGAATTAAAGTATCAAAATAATTCCATTTTTATTAACAATAATATTTATTTGTTTGTATACATTTATTTTATATACTAGTAGGTGAGCCCTTTGTCTTCCATTTCTGATCTGACTTTCTCGGGTTTTGGCCAAAAGAGCATCAGGACAGTTGATCCTAAAATAAACTTTAATGTATAGAAAACATCTTTTTAGGTATTCCAGTATGTAATCGCACTTTTTGAAATTTTTCTTACAAAAAAAATTAATTACCTGCAGAAAAAGCGCCAAAAATAGTAAATGCAGTTAGACAATGTTTATCTAATAAGGAACCAAGTATATTTGAACCAACGGCCGCTCCTCCTCTACCAACCATATACATAATGCACATTGCCATCGCCCTATTTAACAAATTAATAACAGTAAGTTAGATTTAGTAGAATTAAATAACAGTTTGATAGTAACCGCCATCTAGTGTTGAGTAGCGGAATTAATGTTTAAAACTAGTAAAGATATATAAATAAAAATCTATGCTATCTATGTAAGGCCCCAAGGGCATTACGTTTGTAAGTAGAGAATAGTTACCTTAAACTAGTAGGAAAAACATCAACGGCTATAGCAGCCAGAATAGATGCAGCACATCCAGCACAAAGAGCAATTATGAGCAAAGCAGTTGCTATAATTCCAGCAGGAACGAAAGCTGCACCAACCGTTGCTACGCCGCAGATTATCATTATTATGGCTGTGAACATTATTAGAGGTTAATTGAAACTAAACATGCGACATATTGACAATATTCATAAAACAAAACAAAAACGAAACGTCTGTAGCAGCTATATATATCGGCCAATGAGCGCGGGTCGCTTGTATTTGCGGGCTACAACCACGCACATTCAAACTATGCAACTAAAGTAATAAAAATACGTAGATTATTATGTTTATACACTTACAATATAAAGTTTTCTTTCCAATCCTATTAATAAATACGCCAATAGCCAGATAAGTGAGCGCGAAGAACGCGCCCATTGTCATTGATATGGGAAACACAGACACCGACACTTCTGGCTGACATTTTGAATCTTGTAAGAGAACCTGCCAATGATTATAGACAGAGTTTATTAACAAAAATAGTCATAATATTTAAGGTTGAGATAAATATTTGAAATAACTTACGGCTAAACTCCTGGAACTTTCAAACTTATGGAGAATTATTTCGCATATAGTAATCGATCCTTCACTTGTATTCGTCAAGATACTGTTTAAAATATCCGGCACCCACATATAGAGGCCGCTGGCACTGGAATAAGACTACATTATTCATATATAGTTAAAAAAAAAAATCTTCGAATTTGTAGACGTCCTTTATAAAGCAAAATAGTAGGTAGTATATCGCAATTAATTATAAAATTAAAAGATAAGACTAGGATGCCAGGACAAGACCAACGCAGAACTGAAATAAATATTTAGTATTCAAAAATAACATGTTAATATTTAAATGTATTTTTTAAAATTATTATTGTTACTATTTTCAGGTGATGTGATGCAGTGTGTGGATCACAGATTAATTCTACTAAATATAGTCTAGATTTTTATTTTCATTTCAGGACCGTGCGCATGTTTAATTAAAAAATGGATTACTATATTAACTTATATATACCCGCAGCTTCGCTCGCATTTAAGTCATTAAATAAGTATCAGAGATCATTTCAATATAAAATAATCAATATGATTCCAAACAGCTGAAACTATAGTCAGTTGGAAACTATAGTAAAAAAATATATATATTTTTAAATAAAAAGTATACTATGTTACTTCTAGTACCTCCAAAAATATGTGCACAAAGTTTCATGATGAGCGGTTAAGTAGTTGTTGCGTGAAAACATAACAAACAAACTCACATTCACATTTATAATATTAGTAGGGATTTCAAACTTACAGCATAAAAACAGCAAACATTGACAAGTGTGATATAAAAACGCATCTTAATAAAGGAGGTTTAAACAAAAGGAAGGTATTCCTCATGGCGCCAACGAAGCCACCAGATCTTACAGTTTCATTTTCAGCATTTGTAGAGATTTTTTTTATCTGAAATTTTATATATATATTTATATACTCACATCTAATTATATTTTTATTATTTCATTACTAGCGCCCTTTATTTTTAGTAACATCTAACCGTAGGCTAAGGTAGCAGAAAATATCCCCAATAAATGATTTTTTAAATATACTTCTCGCAAAAATTAAGGGAACAGTAAACACTTATTTTATTATTTGATTTACATGGTCATATTTATAATAAAATCTGCACACTTTATATTATAAACAAAAGAAGTCTCACGTAGCGCCTCTGGCAATTAAGTTCAATGATTAAAATAAATAAAAACACTCACAGGAAAATTCAAACAACTAGTTCTAAAATTACAAGCGTACATCTTAGCTAAGACAGGCAAAGCTTGATCGGGTCCTTTTAAAATTAGAATAAATTTTGGACTTTCTGGTAGCAGGAACAAGGCGACAGCTGCTAGTAGACCTGGCAGACACCATATAGCGACAAACACCCTCCATGGCACTATTTTGAAAGGTCCTAACATGTAAGACCATGCGCCTGGGATTATAAGCCATGCCAGTCCTGAAATTACAAATAAAATGATAAATATTTTTTACGCTAGAGTGTGGTCTAAGAATATCGAAGTCATTTTTAACCCTCTATCAGGCGCGGCCGATCTCACAGGCATAGCAATTATAGGTTATTATGAACTCTTTTAGTTTTTAGTCTGATTTAAAGAGGAAAAAAAAATTCAATTACTTTGGTATAAAATTTATTTCTAAACATTCCAATAAACAATATTGATTGTAATTTTCATCTTAGATTTAATTAGAAAACATTTAATCATCAATTTTCTCAATTGAGCCCGTCAAGCACACCGCGCCTGGGGGGGCCACTCAGACATATCCGAAGTTTCGTGATACGGCCGTCACCTCTGTAGCTTACGCGAATTTTTGACATATAAGTCCGTAAAAATTGCTGTCAAATATCCGTAAAATAAGCATTGTGTGGCCTATCCGTCGTGACGTCGCTGTCAAATCCGTAATTTCGTGAATTACAACGTAAGTGTCCCTGAGTAGGAAACGTCCGTATTTTCGTCCGAAGTGCGCCTGAGTAGCCCCCCTGATCTAAGGAGTTTTTGAGACGAAGGGTTTAGGAGTCCTGAATCTCATCCAAGTACATTACACCTTTCTTGTAAATCCGTGAAGAACTATTGTAAAGGTCGATACATATTTGATGGAAAGTGCAAGAGTTTAACGTACCTGGTAAAATAATAAAAGAAAATGATATAAAAACAGATCCCCAAGCGATTGCAGCTGCACGTTTGCTGTTTATATGCATTTCGCCGAGGTAGGCGTATACAGTAGCACTGGATGCTGACACTCTAAACAAGTTAATCATATATGAAAATTAATTAGATATAATAGTTGATAATGTATCCTGACCTAGCCAATTACAGTCGACAATCTTCAAATGGATACAGATTGGACTTTGGACTGGAAAAAACAATCATTAGAAAGGGATAACTATATTCTTATCGTGTGTGAAAGGGATGCAGATATCTCTTCCGTTCACGAAACCGATCGTTTCTCTTTCTATTCCTTATATACCTACAAAAACTGTATCCATTTGAAAATCGCCGTGTGTATAATCAGTAATGTAATTTCTTTTTAAATATTAACTAATATGTAGAGAGTATAAATTCACATGTTTCACTTTCAACATAAAAAGAGATTATGGAACGCCAGTAAAATCTGTATCGTCGCCTGACCTTTTCTAAGATCTGACAACTGCGATCTGAAGAAAGAGAAAAGTTATTATTATTGTAAAAAAGTCGAGCAGCGTATTTCATATACCTATATCAAGCATTAGTGTTTCTACTATCACATTTACCTATTTCGTAACCAACCACTTGTCCAGTCTGTTTTTGAAAATATTGGTAGATGGAGAATCAATAACATGTTGTAGCAAGTCGTTCCCCTCATTTGCTCTAGTTAAAATTAGAACAAAGGTCGATCAAGCCTCCAAATTATATACTCACAAACACCCAGTAAGTATCCTTAGTATTGCCAGCATCCAAACATTAGTGGAAAATGCGGAGATGATAGAAATTACAGCTGAAGCTATTAAGGCTGGCAACATTACTGCTCGTCTACCGTATCTATCTCCTAAGTAACCCCAGAGGAATGATGTAGCTATTATGCCTGAAATATATTAATTTATCACTAGGCCATGCCTGACACGTGGCGTGGGACCGATCTTTTGACTACCTTAAAGTTTACAACTATTTGCTTAAGTGTTTACGGTTTAATATACTTTTTTTTATATATTTAAAAACATCTTAAAAACAACTATTACCATAGAGAAATGCTTGGAAACAGCTGTCTGGAGGCATGTCTCAGTGGCAGCATTTGTCTAACTTAATAAGCGATCATATTGATCCCATGCCAAACTAGTGTCTCCCAACCTTTTTTGTGCCATATCGCACCTTAGCCTTTCTAAAATTCTTATGCTCCCCTATATAACCAAACACCCAGTTGATATTTTGGTCTTGTCAAGCGAAATTATACCTAATAATTATTTACAGCAATTATTTAAGAATTTACTTTTTTCGTTAAATTTGGCACCGAATTCTAGCTAATGACCCGGAGCGAAATGATTAAACTCGTGTCGTGTCCACTTTTGAATTGCCCCCCTTGACAATCAAATTGCCAGCTGTGGGGCGCGGGCCCCACGTTGGGAAACACTGCCATACCTATCCTAAAACTCACCTATAAAAGTGGATGAATTGACTAAACCCTTGTCTTCACTGCTTAAACTAAGATCGCATTCAGCTGCTGAAATAACATAACTCATGCCGACAGACTCCATTGACACGTTCAGTAGAATTAGTCCACCACTCAGAAGCACCATGTGGTTGAATATGCCATGACCTGAAATACTCTTCATATACTCTAGTTCAGCAATTCTCAACCACTGTGCGCCAAATTTTTAAATCGTTAAAAGTGTGCCGCAACAAAAAAAGGTTGGGAATCACTGTTCTAGATACTAAATAGATTGAATATAATTTAGCACTACAATTATATTCATTCTTATATTTAGCAACTCCCATAACTATATATTAATAATAATAGTAATCAATTGTACTTGATTAGCTCTATAGTAATCAAAGTGTAAAAATAAAGTAATCAATGACAAAAAATTATATTACTAAATAAAAACATTCACAATTCAAATTCTATAAAAGACCACATTGACCTTCTCGCGATGTATGTATGAATTTTTATTCAAATCTGTCCCGTTTGTAAAATAATGTCCCATATACTACATAATATCTCATGAATTGACTTATATATCTGCCATTAGATTACTTTTTGTTTAATTACGTAATTGTAACGTAATAAACTAATAAGTTAATTAACTTTATTTTTTCCTCTTTTAAATACACACGTGCACAGAAAGCTAATTAGTAAAGCTGACAAATCAATCAAATTATTCCTAACTCAACTCTTTTTTTGTTCATTATTAATCATTAAATATTCTTATCAACATCGTTACTCCGCAATTAATTTTAATATGGAAATGGGTCAATATTTCAACACGATTTAAACCAGCTATGAATTTGCTTTTTGGCTGACACAATGAATTGTATCTTTGTAGTAACTGTAACTAGGGTGACCATTATATTAACAATTAATTTCAGGAATTTCAGATATAAATCTGACCCAATTTCCAACTTCAAACGTATATAATTTCACTTTCATTATCTACGATAATACTATGGTCTTTATCAATTGGATTAAGGTTTAAAATTCCCGCGACCATAAGAAGTTGATGACTAACAATAATAATAATAACTATTTCAAACATAATTTGAATAGTGAAACCACGCATAACGGGGTCGCGTAAAGCGGGTTATTACTGTATAATAATTTCATTTTCATTATCTGCGATAACACTATAGTCTTTTTCAATTGGATTATTGTAAAAACATTTTTAAAACAATTACCAGTCAATTCAAACGCCTCATCAAAACTGGCCGCAACGTCTTCAGAGTCATTTTTAACACTCCTCTCTGTGTCACTATCTCTCGAATTACTCCACATTTTTACACAAGAAATATATTTTTTTAAGTACATGTCATTAATCACAAATAAAGTATGCCATTATTTTTTGAATATAACATCATTCAAACACTTTACGCAAACGATATTAAATATTATTAAAAAGAAAACGATAAAGCAGTCTCTCCTCCCAGCGAACGAAAGCTAAACTGAAAATATCTCGCTGACATACACAAACACGCATTACATAACACAATTCAAATTTAAGGACAGGTTTTAAACACTACACAAACAAAACTGTTTTAAAACCAACAATCGTACCAGTTAAAGTATTTAACACCGCGTCTTAAATGCAATATTAAGATCAGAGATTTAACTAGTGTAAATATAAAAACAATTTATAGGTCATTAGATTTTTCATATAGTATAGCATCATTATAAATTCTACTTTATTATTACTATTAATTATTTTTAAAATATATATATATTTTTTTATATTAATAATATTTATTATTCGGCACCTTATACTATGTCGGTTCCATATAAACATATATATATTTATACATAATTGCTATTGTATATAAAATAAATTACTATGCCTTCACCACTTCATATAACAATTTACATAAATATGACGCTTGTATAAACAATTATAGAAAAAAATATTCACAGGTTAATTCAGATGAATTATTCTTAAATACATACATATGTACCCAATACTACATTCCGACAACACTCTATGTTCGAGCAGCAGACTAGCACTCGTAATTAATCATTAATGTATATAGTTTTCTTTAAATGTTTTTCACAACTGTTAGGTTAACAAATTTAGCTTTATTTCTCTAGTGTAGTTCTTACTTACATGTTATGGTTTGTTAACTGTTTGTTTGTGAATGTCCAAATAAATAAATACTATGGAATTATTCGATGAACAACTCAAAACTGCAATAACTGAAATAACTTTAAACATGCTCTATTACATAAAAATACAATGTGTAATAAAAAATGCGGAGTAACATCGATTGAAAATATAAATCTTCTTCTACTTTTATTAATGACTTCAGTGGTCTTATCACGAATTTTAGTCTGGCTTTCGAACCGAGTTCGCTTCAAGCGATTTGTATGGAAATTTGAGCAGCGCCACCGCGTGCGGATTTGGAACTACAATATTTTAGATACTTTTTGTTAATTTTCGAACGTCTCGATCTTTCGTTCATTTGATAGATTGCTGGTGCTCGTTAGTCGTTAGTAAAAATTCATGATTCTGATTTGGTAATGGATCCGTTTTACTTGTGACAGCTCGATTCGAAAACCATACTAAATTCGTGATAAGCCCTCAGATATCTATTAAAGACAACTGCCAATGTCGAGTATTCAATAAGAAATTATACAATTTTAATTCACACGTAAATCCTCATGTCAAATATCGAAAATATAATTAACATATATATATATAATAAAAAGATTACAATGACAGAATAAATGTCAAAACCTAAAATCTTTTTAAATAACTATTTTCAGCTTATAAAGGAGGCACACAATATAATTATTATTATTTATTAAATTGCATTAAACTTATCCCTTTACTAATATAAATGTGAATGTGAGTTTGTTTGTTACGTTTTCACGCAACAACTACTTAACCGATCATCATGAAACTTTGTACACATATTTTTGTAGATACTAAAAGTAACATAGAATACTTTTTTTTTAAATAATAGTTTTTTACTATAGTTGTTGTCGACCGCAACCTCCTTTTGATTTTTATAAATTATATTAAGAATTATAAAAAATACGACTGTCAATGTCAAGCAGTCCCAATAAAAACTGAAAAGCAAAAAATGGATGTTTCTTTTGCACGGACTCAAATATATAATATATTGCGAAATAGCAGCAATAATAGTTTCCAATTGACTATAGTTAGTATGATCTCTGATACTTATTTAATGACTTAAATGCGAGCGAGGCCGGGGGTAAAAGCTAGTAATATTATATGTATTAAAAAATGTATTTAATCAAATAACAAAATTATCTTGAAAAATAATATAAAACCCGACACAATTTTATAGAATTTATCAAACTATTATTGATAAACTGTTAACCTTTCACATGCGTATTATTTAAAATACTATTTGCCGACTCTTGACGTGTTATGAAAAGTATCGGATAAAAATACAGTAATACCCCGCTTTACGCGACCCCGTTATGCGCAGTTTCACTATAACGCGAAATTCAAATTTATTATTAAATTGCGCGAAAGAGTGCGTATAAACATAATGTAGTCATGAACTTCTCTAATGGTCGCGGGAATTTCAGTTAACGCGATTTTTTCCGGAACGTATCCCTCGCGTAAAGCGGGGCATTACTGTAAACGCGCTGGTAAGACGCTAAATGCAATGCTTTTGGAATATACTAATATACCTGTAATAACAATCTATATAATACTAGCTACGTATAAAAAGAAATTTAAAAAAAAAAAATTGGAACATCAAATTCATGCATCAAACATCATGAATGACATAAAAAGTTTCAATTACTGTCAACACTGAAAATAGTTTCAATTTGACAGCACAATCCGCCATTTATTGAATTAATTTGTTACAAAAAATGTGATAAATGAAGAACCGCTCTACCGATTTTGTGCAAACTTCACATAAACCATCTACTAAATAGTCCGAACAAAGCCTAAACATTTGGTTTGGATATTTATTTGAAACATTAAGTAAAATAAACCATAGTTATATATCCAGCCGGGTCCTACTAACGTATGGAACTATCTTTTTCTTTTTTTGTTGAAATATCTTCAAAATATAATGTTCTATCTCAAGAAAAAAATCTCAATAGTATCTGAGATACTCAATAAAATAAACGAACTAAATAAATAAATTCTTTATTGCAAAAAAATTGTAATATTTTTTTCACATAGGCGAGCTTAATGCCGTCGGCATTATCTACCAGCTAACCTTTGTCGGTGTGAGCGGTGATATTTGGTGCAATGAAAAGAAAAATAATAACTAAATATACACAATACATACATTTCATGAAATAATAAATAATAATATATACATACATGTTTACACAATAACAGCTTTAAATCGTTTTCCTGTCAAATTGCGATTTTATATATTCTGATATGTTTAATAAGATGATATTACGAATAAATTTATTGCAATTAGTTTATTGTGATATGCACCTAAATTAAAACAAATAATGTGGTCTATAATCACGGTTATTTCAATTGTTTTTTCACAGTAGTTCAGTTTTGACCTAGTGTTGGTATTCCACGTAGTGACTTTTGACTTATCGAATCCAATATTTTATATGTTCTATCTGCACGTGGTGTTATATTGTCTTATGTAATAAAAATAAAGTTACTGGGACTATTTTTAGGGCAATTAGTTGCCGCATCCTCAATTAGGAGCAATTTCTAATTTTTAAAATTACTTTCTTATTCAAAATATATTTTATAATTGTTTTTTTTTATTATATTTTATTAATTATCAAGTTATATTAAGTATTTCATACTATAATTAAAGCTGTACATATAGTGCTAGAGATTTGACCGCGTTATTTATGGCTTGTGATAAAAATATGCAAGAATGAAATGCATTTTGGTACCACGTAAATTGTAACAGATTACACAAGAAAAATAATAAAAACAAAATTAAGAAGGCATTTTAAGGATTGCATATAATTTAAATAATGAATTTATGTTGATACGATATCCCTATCAATAATATTTTTGAATAAAAACATATAAATACTCGATGTCCGAAACAATCATTACAGATGCCAGCGCCATATGTTATTTATTTAGAACTAAAATAAATATTCGAAATAAAATTGTCGTAGTAGTTCGAAGCTCTATGGGTAGATGGCGCTGATTACACTTTTTATTTCGCGAAATACATTTATGTTTTTTTTGCGTTTCATAAATTATATTTTATTATATTTACAATCAAAACTTTTACTAGTAAATGTAATATAATTTACTAATAAACTATCCAGAACTCCAAAGAAAATTGCTGATTTTTAAGAAAATTTTTTTTTCGTATTATAACTTAACGTAAAAAAATAAAATTTCAAAAGCCTATAACTTTTTTCTCTTAGCTCCGATCCACTTGATTTCTTCTAGAAAACGATAGAACTCTTGGGGGGGCCAACAGAACTCCGAAGAAAATAAGTGATTATTGAAAAATAAAAAATTTTTTCTAACAAAAACTGCAAATTTTAAAATTTCTTGTGTCAAACTCCCAGAACTTTTTTATTTTAGCTCTGATCGATTTCATTTCTTCTATGAATTGATAGAACTCTCAAAGTGGTATCCAGAACTCCAAAGAAAATTACTGAATTCAGAAAAAAAAATTTTTTTTCATTTAATTGCATAATTTAAAAAATGAAATTTCAAAGACCTATAACTCGTTTATTATAGCTCTGATCGATTTGATTTCTTCGACAACTTGATAGAACTCTCAAAGTGGTATCCAGAACTCCAAAGAAAATTGCTGATTTTTAAGAAAATTTTTTTTTCGTATTATACCTTAACTTAAAAATATTGAATTTCAAAAGCCTATAACTTTTTTCTCTTAGCTCCGATCTACTTGATTTCTTCTAGAAAACGATAGAACTCTTGGGGGGCCAACAGAACTCCGAAGAAAATAAGTGATTATTGAAAAATAAAATTTTTTTTCTAACAAAAACTGCAAATTTTAAAATTTCTTGGGTCAAACTCCCAGAACTTTTTTATTTTAGCTCTGATCGATTTCATTTCTTCTATGAATTGATAGAACTCTCAAAGTGGTATCCAGAACTCCAAAGAAAATTACTGAATTTAGACAAAAAAAATTTTTTTCATTTAATTGCATAATTTAAAAAATGAAATTTCAAAGACCTATAACTCGTTTATTATAGCTCTGATCGATTTGATTTCTTCGACAACTTGATAGAACTCTCAAAGTGGTATCCAGAACTCCAAAGAAAATTGCTGATTTTTAAGAAAATTTTTTTTTCGTATTATACCTTAACTTAAAAATATTGAATTTCAAAAGCCTATAACTTTTTTGTCTTAGCTCTGATCTACTTGATTTCTTCTAGAAAACGATAGAACTCTTAGGGGGGCCAACAGAACTCTAAAGAAAATAAGTATTTATTGAGAAACAAAAATTGTTTCTAACAAAAACTGCAAATTTTAAAATTTCTTGTGTCAAACCCCCAGAACTTTTTTTTATTTTAGCTCTGATCGATTTCATTTCTTCTATGAATTGATAGAACTCTCAAAGTGGTATCCAGAACTCCAAAGAAAATTACTGAATTTAGAAAAAAATTTTTTTTCATTTAATTGCATAATTTAAAAAATGAAATTTCAAAGACCTATAACTCGTTTATTATAGCTCTGATCGATTTGATTTCTTCGACAACTTGATAGAACTCTCAAAGTGGTATCCAGAACTCCAAAGAAAATTGCTGATTTTTAAGAAAATTTTTTTTTTTCGTATTATACCTTAACGCAAAAAAATAAAATTTCAAAAGCCTATAACTTTTTTCTCTTAGCTCCGATCTACTTGATTTCTTCTAGAAAACGATAGAACTCTTGAGGGGGCCAACAGAACTCCGAAGAAAATAAGTGATTATTGAAAAATAAAATTTTTTTTCTAACAAAAACTGCAAATTTTAAAATTTCTTGTGTCAAACTCCCAGAACTTTTTTATTTTAGCTCTGATCGATTTCATTTCTTCTATGAATTGATAGAACTCTCAAAGTGGTATCCAGAACTCCAAAGAAAATTACTGATTTTAGACAAAAAAAATTTTTTTCATTTAATTGCATAATTTAAAAAATGAACTTTCAAAGACCTATAACTCGCTTATTATAGCTCTGATCGATTTGATTTCTTCGACAACTTGATAGAACTCTCAAAGTGCTATCCAGAACTCCAAAGATAATGGTAGATCAGTGTTAACATAAAAAAGTTCTAGTTCTTAAAATTTTTGTTATTTTTATTTTATTATTATTTAAAAAATATTTTTTCTTCTCAAAAATCTACCAGTTTCTTTGGAGTTCTGGATACCACTTTGAGAGTTCTATCAAGTTGTCGAAGAAATCAAATCGATCAGAGCTATAATAAACGAGTTATAGGTCTTTGAAAGTTCATTTTTTAAATTATGCAATTAAATGAAAAAAAAAATTTTTTGTCTAAAATCAGTAATTTTCTTTGGAGTTCTGGATACCACTTTGAGAGTTCTATCAATTCATAGAAGAAATGAAATCGATCAGAGCTAAAATAAAAAAGTTTTGGGTGTTTGACAAAAGAAATTTTAAAATTTGCAGTTTTTGTTAGAAAAAATTTTTTATTTTTCAATAATCACTTATTTTCTTCGGAGTTCTGTTGGCCCCCCCAAGAGTTCTATCGTTTTCTAGAAGAAATCAAGTAGATCGGAGCTAAGAGAAAAAAGTTATAGGCTTTTGAAATTTCAATATTTTTAAGTTAAGGTATAATACGAAAAAAAAATTTTCTTAAAAATCAGCAATTTTCTTTGGAGTTCTGGATACCACTTTGAGAGTTCTATCAAGTTGTCGAAGAAATCAAATCGATCAGAGCTATAATAAACGAGTTATAGGTCTTTGAAATTTCATTTTTTAAATTATGCAATTAAATGAAAAAAATTTTTTTTTTTCTAAATTCAGTAATTTTCTTTGGAGTTCTGGATACCACTTTGAGAGTTCTATCAATTCATAGAAGAAATGAAATCGATCAGAGCTAAAATAAAAAAGTTCTGGGAGTTTGACACAAGAAATTTTAAAATTTGCAGTTTTTGTTAGAAAAAAAAATTTTTATTTTTCAATAATCACTTATTTTCTTCGGAGTTCTGTTGGCCCCCCCAAGAGTTCTATCGTTTTCTAGAAGAAATCAAGTAGATCGGAGCTAAGAGAAAAAAGTTATAGGCTTTTGAAATTCAATATTTTTAAGTTAAGGTAAAATACGAAAAAAAAATTTTCTTAAAAATCAGCAATTTTCTTTGGAGTTCTGGATACCACTTTGAGAGTTCTATCAAGTTGTCGAAGAAATCAAATCGATCAGAGCTATAATAAACGAGTTATAGGTCTTTGAAATTTCATTTTTTAAATTATGCAATTAAATGAAAAAATTTTTTTTTCTAAATTCAGTAATTTTCTTTGGAGTTCTGGATACCACTTTGAGAGTTCTATCAATTCATATGAAATCGATCAGAGCTAAAATAAAAAAGTTCTGGGAGTTTGACACAAGAAATTTTAAAATTTGCAGTTTTTGTTAGAAAAAAAATTTTATTTTTCAATAATCACTTATTTTCTTCGGAGTTCTGTTGGCCCCCCCAAGAGTTCTATCGTTTTCTAGAAGAAATCAAGTAGATCGGAGCTAAGAGAAAAAAGTTATAGGCTTTTGAAATTTTATTTTTTTACGTTAAGTTATAATACGAAAAAAAAATTTTCTTTGGAGTTCTGGATACCACTTTAAGAGTTCTATCAATTCGCTGAAGAAATGAAATTGATCAGAGCAAAAATAAAAAAGTTATAGCATCTTGAAGTCGGAATTAGTGAATTTATCTCTAAACTTTAATTAGTGTTTTGACCACTTTAATGAACGGAACTATTTTTTTAATTAATAGAGAACTCTAGAACTCTAAGAATATTATCTCTCTTCCTAGTATTTATGTATTATAGTGTTATTATTGTCATTATTATCTTATGTATGTATCTATATAACATGGTATGTATTGTGTGTAGTTCGTGTTTATCTATATTTGTATCTCCCGCTATTTGTCTTCTGCATTACTCTACATTTTCAAAGTTAGTTGCCTGGAAGAGATCGCTTCTTAGCGATAAGGCCGCCATCTCCTTACTCGCTTACTCTTATCTTTTCTTTCTTTATTATTAAGTAATAAAATAAATAAATAAATAAAGAAAAGGGGTAGGGAGGAAGGATTGTAAAACACTCACAGAACAATGAACACAAAAAGAAAGAATGCAAATAAAAACGCAACTTAAAGTTAACGCTCATCGTGCCAAATTAACGAGCTTTTAAAAGTGGTCGCGTGTTAAATTATAGACACGCCGATGGAATTTTAAATGTTAACTTTTTCTTTTTTCGACCAAGTATTCGAACGTGCCTCAACTTCTTATGTGTTCGTTTTTTAACGAGATTTTTCGTATTAATTTTTCGAGTTTACGAACGTGTTAAAGAGTTATTATAAAAACATTGCTGTTCTTTATTTTATTTAACAATATCACTCGCTGTTTTATTATACGGTTTATTTATTTATTATAACTTAATAATACAGAGTAAGCGAGTAAGAAAAGATGGCGCCCTTATTGCTAAGAAGCGATCTCTTCCAGGCAACCAACTTTGAGATGTAGAGCAATGCAGAAGAGAAATAGCGGGAGGTACAAATAGATACAAATATAGATAAACATATGAACTACACACAATACATACCATGTTACATAGATACATACATAAGATAATAATGACAATAATAACATAATAGGTTTTAGGCGACCGTGTTTAGCAAATAACAATTAAATACATAACTTTTAGATAATAAAAAGCGTATTTAATAGACTTATATTTATTTATTAGTATAAAACATAATCATTTTCATTATAATATATATTATAAGTTAATAATATATAATTTACTATGGAAATCAGTATATACTCTTCATCACTGCTGACAGTATACTTAACGTGACTATGTATCCCTCTTTCAGTGGGCTTATCACGAATTTAGTCTAGCTTTCGAATCGAGCTGTCACAAGTAAAACGGATCCGTTAGCAATCGGGATCATGAATTTTTACTAACGACTAACGAGCATCAGCATTCTATCAAATGAATGAAAGATCGAGACGTTCGAAAATTAACAAAAAGTATCTAAAATATTGTAGTTCCAAATCCGCACGCGGTGGCGCTGCTCAAATTTTCATACAAATAGCTTGAAGCGAACTCGGTTCGAAAGCCAGACTAAAATTCGTGATAAGGCCACAGGACGATTGTCCCGCTGTGCCCAAACTAAATTTATATACTTTTGTACGGGAAACCAATCACACATACATATCTCAAGTTAAGGGTATAAAATTCATCATGATAAAAAATTAGGAATGTTTCTACATTTAAAGGCTGCTAAGGGAGAAAGTTAAAGACTATAATTTTAACCCTTCCCGTATGCTAATTCGAAGACCCTTTTTTTTATATACAAAATTCCATAAGCATCTCGCTCTGATACAAAAAACAAAGATCACGTTATGTATATATACTATCCATGGTGATACTATCAAACAAAGCATCCAACAAACAGAAACGCAGTAGTGATTAAAAAAAAACAACTGAAACCGTACTACAATACTACCCGCAATCCAGCAACAACAACATCCGGAAGTTTCGAGATTACATTAAACATGTGAACGTACCAACATACTATATATGTAGATATATAATGGAGTTTTATCTAGCAATATTAAAATAAAATAAAAATATTTATCTCTCATAAAACCTTTAGGTTCTAGACGCGAAAAAACCACAAGAACACTCCAATCATAGCCTGTACAATATAATGTTAGTATTAGTAGGTACATTCTTGCTTAGCTTTAAAAATGTAATACAATGAATGTAAATAAAGCTAGTACCTAAGTATATAAGCACACCAACATACACACTACCTAGTTATTTAAGCGAAGTATTTTATTCGTTCCATTACACAATAATAATAATAATAATAATAATAAATTCTTTATTGTACCAAAAAAAAAATCACAAAAGGCGAACTTTCTGCCAGTTAACCTTTGGGAGATGTGAGCGGTGATGTTAATAGTACAGAAAAGTAAAATAATAAAATAAATACAAAATAATACACAAATAATTTTGATTATTAATAAATAATTACACCAATAAATATAATATGACAATATAAATATACTAAATAATTATGTCAGAGGATCTTGTTATTCTGTTTATGTTGGAAGTGCTTATGGAGATTGTTTTTAAAACTGTTCATGGTGGCGGCCTGTCTGATCACAACAATAATAACCCTTTTGAATTAATATAAAATACAACAATGATCACCTGTAAGGAATCATCGGACGCCAATATTCGATTGCTACAATGACGAATACACATTTACAAATATCGAATAAGAATAATAGAACATAAATATTGAATTCAAATTAGAATATTAACAGAAGGAACGAATTAGTGACCAAATGGATTATAAATGATGGGAAAAAACGGTTACAGTGACTGACGTTCCATTTTCAACGAAAGAAAAAAAACTGTTATAAATCACAGTGATTTTATCAGAATAATAAAATCATTACAGAAATCAGAATACAAATAAATAATTTTAAAGTTGTCATTTTTTCATGAAAAATGACAGTGATTTTTCTTAAAACAAAAGCAATCCCTACTAATATTAAAAATGTGAATGTGAGTTTGCTTGTTACGTTTTCACGCAACAACTACTTAACCGATCATCATGAAACTTTGTATACATATCTTTGGAGGTACTACAAGTAACATAAGATACTTTTTATTAAAAAATAAATAATTTTTTACTATAGCTTCCAACTGACTATAGTTTCAGCTGTTTAGAATCATATTCATTTGTACTGAAATGATCTCTGATACTTATTTAATGACTTAAATGCGAGCGAAGCCGCGGGTAAAAGCTAGTATAAATATAAACGAAAAATAATAAAAGACAAGTAGCTACCCTACTTTTACACACACATATATAGAGTACAAACTAAACATCGATATAACACAAAAATGACGAACGACTCCGACAATCCGGTTAAAATCCCGCCAAAAATATAATCCAAGATGGCGGCTATACAAACACCATTTACGCGTCAAAACGTCTCATAATATTGTCTTCCTTCTACCCCCTTTAGATATCGGATTACAAAACACACGACGAAAGTAAAGTATTAAAATTGCCCATTGGAGCGTCAGACGTTACGCGATTGCTCATAATATTTACACATATACACATAGATAGAGGAAATCATCAACACAAACTATGTTATAATTACCGAAACCCAAAATAACTATTTTTTAACACTAGGTTTACGGGACGTGTCAATTTGACGCATTTTGACTTTTATCAGAGAATTACCAAAAACTGTTTAAATTTTTATTTTATCTCTTTCTATGACTTTTATTCATTGATCGAGGGAAATATATATTGAAGTCTATTTTCTTTAAAAGTGTTAAATTACTGAACTTGTCTATGTGGTATACCTATCGCTACGATATGCGTCAAATTGACGCGTTTTAGTAGAAGTAGGTATATAGAAAACGTCCGTAAACCTAGTGTTAAATAAAGCCTTCCTACAAAAATACCTCTATTACTACAAATCAGAAATTTTAATTGTAGGATAGGACAGCATCCATACTATTCGAGATGATGAAAATAATAATTGCAAATACATATTATACATAAACCTCATAAAAAAGGCTTTTTATAAGACAAATGATGAGAACTTAGTGTGACTGAGATGATTGTGTGTACTATATGTTGGTGTGCTTATATACTTAGGTACTAGCTTTATTTACATTAATTATATTACATTTTTAAAGCTAAGCAAGAATGTACCAACTAATACTAACATTGTATTGTACATGCTATTATTAGCGAGTTTTTTAGGATTTATTCTAGTCATATGCCTTCCCGAAATCTCATAGATTCTGACTATGCGCAAGAGTCTAGATTTTATGACAATTACAACGAGAGGAGTGTGCCTTGTTAATTTGGACAGAGGACATTCGTCTCCTCAAGCCGGCATAGTGATCTGTCTGTGGTAACAATTAGCATCAGGCGGAGTGTGGTCATATGCTAGGCTATCAATAATATAAAAAAAAAATAAAAAAAATAAAGAAAATAGTGTAAGTATGTGTTCTTTTTTTTTTGTTAATACATATTTATATCCGGGAAAGGAATACTGAGCTTTCGCGTACGCGATTATACACAATAAAAAAAAACAACCAGTTATAGCTACCTATGTAAAGACAGACGTATCCACCTACCTATACGAGCTTTACGAGGGATTACACGTGGCATTTAAAAAACATTCGAATACTACCCCCATAAATGAATAAAACGTTTATCTTTTTTTTTAACCAATATAAATCTCTATAGATAGCCGGCTTCAGTTTTGAAATTTAATTTGATTCACACACAGAGCAGGTATAGTGGGAGCTAATTGTCTATACTAAAATTATAAAGAGAAAACATTTGTTTGTTTGTTTGCATTGAATAGACTCCGAAACTGCTGGACGGATTTGAAATTTTTTTTTTGTACCATTAGAATCCTACACTATCCCTGATGAACATAAGCTATAGAATTTTTTCAAACCTTTTCCAGGTTATTCATGTACGTAGCATTTCAAATCTATACATTCAAAGCTAAAGGTTAACACGCCACGAAATTTCGAAAATCGCCTGACGTACGAAGATAAAATTTGTCAGGGAGGTAGTTTATAGTTAGTGGACGCTAAGAGCGGATTTGTGCTTCATAGTACTTTATATCTTTATTACTACGCGAACGAAGTTAGACACAACAGCTAGTAAGTAATACATAAACTCACCTTGGCATATTCAATCTTCAGCGTACAGCAGCCGGAGTAGATGTCACAGCCATGAAGCGCCTCCTTCGCCCTGGTAGCCGATTCCAAATTGTCGAATGTATGAAAATCTGGTTAAGGACCATAACTGATAAAACAACGGGCTCATATCACCTACGCTATGCCGGCCTGGTTTTAAAAACAAATGAATTTTTAGTACGGCGACTTGAGGAGACTAATGAGCTCCGTTCGTGTTGACAGGGCATATCTCCTACCATTATTAAAGGAAATTATTTAAAATTATTTGCTTATAATCCCCGCTACATTAGATCGATAAAGGAAACTTCACGTGGCATCATCAGGATACGTGTCGAGACAAGTTATTGCATGTTGGTGGAGGTTATTTTCCTTCATCGACGTAATGTAGCGGGAATTATAAGCAAAATAATTCTAAATAATTTCCATTAATATGGATTTCCGTAAAGTAACGCCTGAAACAATTATATCCTACCACTAGCTGTTGCCCGCGGCTTCGCTCCCGTTAAGAAGTATTATTATTAATTAGGTATAGTTTTTGCGGCTTTATTTTTGTTTAGCGTGTGTAAAAACGTCTTCATCACAGTAACTCCAATCTTTAATTTCAGTTCAATCCGTCGAAAATCTAATAAGATTTATACAAACTTTCATCCCCTATTTTATCCCCTTAGGGGTGGAATTGATCAAAATCCTTTCTTAGCGGATGCCTACGTCATAACATTTACCTGCATGCCAAATTTCAGCCCGATCCGTCCAGTGGTTTGGGCTGTGCGTTGATAGATCACTAAGTCAGTCAGTCAGTCACCTTTGAGTTTTATATATATAGAAGATTAAATTTATAATAGACCTATTAAATTCAGATTGGTATAGGTTTGAAGACTGGAATCGAACTCGTGACTCTATAGTAATATTTCTTTTGTTCTTAGCCAACTGTTGTTCGAATATTAAAAACAAGGTAAACCAGTTCAATATAAAATTGACTATTTTGATGCAATGTTAAGAATCAAGTCGACTCAAGTACAGTCAGCAAAATAAATTCATTTTAAATAACCGACACCCAAAGATACAATGCTATATTGATTTAACATGAACTTTTATCGGCGTTTTTGACATGAACGTTTACGTGTGAATTAAAATTTTATAATTTCTTATTGGACTGTTGTCGTAAAACTCGAC
This sequence comes from Tineola bisselliella, assembly GCA_028551675.1. Taxonomy (NCBI): domain Eukaryota; kingdom Metazoa; phylum Arthropoda; class Insecta; order Lepidoptera; family Tineidae; genus Tineola; species Tineola bisselliella. Next base: position 25,812 of record JAPWLS010001611.1, read on the forward strand.
ATTGGCAGAATTGTCTTTAATATATATCTGAGGCCATTAATAAAAGAAGATTTAACTCAGATTATTTCATATATTTGTGCATTTAAAATTTTTCAGGTATGTTCAATTCTACTTCATTCAGGTAACTAAACTTGTTAGCGCCGGGATAAAGAGTGTCAGTAATCAAAATTCAGTAGTTTCATATTTTCTGAAATAACGCCGCCAAGCGTACATCGATACGTCAACAGGCGACCCCGTTTCATAGATCGTAAACAGTTTCAAGTATAAACAGACGTCTCCTCAGGTGAACGCTTTTGAAAAAGTTTTCAGAGCCATTTCAGCGCTTGAAAGGCTGCAGCTCATGGCTTCGAGCTACATTATTGTGAACTAAAGCTGTATGTAGAGAGTAATAAGATGGTTTTATATTTCGTTTATTTAAATATATTTCTATTATTGATTTATTTTACAACAATGAAATTAGTATAATAATTAAAAATATAAAAACGAGTGATAAACATTAGAAAAAAATATAAATAGTAAAAAGAACATTATATAAAGCGCTTTACGCTTAAAAAAATAAAATAAAGCACTCACTAAAAGCAAACGAGGCGCACGTAAAATCAATGCGTCGACGCGGACGTAAAATTGATCGTAAATTAGACAACGCATTTACAAACGAACGCGAAACAGATATATACACATTCCCCGTAGAAAAGAACGAGACAGCTATATATTTAATCGGCAATAATTTAGTATTTAATTGGTTGTGAATTTTAAATTAAGAACGCGATGAAGAGGCGGGTTTCACAAACACGTACTAATCGTAAATACCATTTAAAAATAAACAACTAACCGTTTTATTGTAAACTTTGTATCTTCGTTTGGCAAAACAACGCAGTTCGAGTCAATTTGACTCATTTTACAGAGAAGTAATGCTGTATAATAATAATAATAATATATACAGGTTGTCCCGTAAGTCAAGGACCAAGGAAATACTGGTAATAGAGGGGGTAATTTCCTATCCGAAACACTAAATTTTATTGTAAAACTCTACCCTGTATAAACCCAGATCACTAATAAACCTTTTACTTCAAATAATGTATCACAAGCAATCATCTACTACTTTGCATTAGTTATTTCCATATTACGATATCTTATAGGAATTCGATATTATTTGAACTCTAAATTGCATATCTCTGTCTCTCTCTGTTTTTTCCAATTTGATTTTCACTCTAATTGGAGTGTAATAAATTTATGTTTATTTTAATTTTCTATTTTTAACTCATAGTCTTACGTATTTTTTGAAATAAATAAAACTTAAAATTACATTACTACAATTATAAAATCATCTAAAACTATCTCCATTATATTTAAGTATTAAAATTAATAAAAAAAAAGAAATAATAAAAACAGAAATAAAACGATTAATAACAATAATCTTGAGTCATATCGACCGAAAATAAAGACACAATCATTTGTAAGAAAAAAAAAAACTCACTCTCATAATTTTCACAACCAAAAACAAAACATCACAGCTGCCTGCATTTCATAATTATTTGAGAACAAAAAAAAAACATTTTTTTCCGATGAGACAGAATTTATGACGCGGTTCCCGCTTTTTTCATGTGTCGATGAGTAATGATCAAGCGTGGGTAGGCGCGAGAAAAAACTTAACGAACGAAACAATGCGTCAGTCTGCCAACAGTTGTCAAAGGAGGCGGACGTGCGAATCTTACGTTGGACATGTCTTAAATAAATTAGTAAAATAATTTTATAAATTTTATACTTTACGTAAATAATATTGTAACTCGAAATAAAAAAAAATAGATTTATTTCTTTATATAATAAAGTTTAGTGACATGGAAAATATGATCGACAGCAGCGCCACCTATAGGTCCGAATTTTAATTTTTTACAGTTCGATCACTTTCCACGGATCAACATGTACAATAATAACTCTAAAATGCATAAATGTATAAATATAAAAATTCATCTTTGTCGCGTGTTAACCGATAAACAAGCTCCAAAAGTGTAGATTTCAAATTAAAAAAAAAACAATAAGGATCAATATATCAGTATCAAAAAACAGCAATGTTAAAAAATCAAAAATTTACAATAAATTCAATTTATATCTATACTATTATATAAAGAGGAAACATTTGATTGTTTGTTTGTATGTATTGAATATGCTCCGAAACTACTGGACCGATTTGAAAAATTCTTTCACCATTAGAATCGTACATTATCCCTGATGAACATAGGCTATAGAATATTTTCAATTGTTTTTTAAAGAAATATTACATTTTAAGTTCACACAGTATGGAAGGCATTCTCTGTTGACTAAAATATGAAACATCATTAAACTTCATAGTACTCTATATCTTCATTATTACGCAGACGTAGTCGCGGGCAACTGCTAGTATATAATAAATCTCAAACTAATAATAAAAAAATATACAGTTAAATCGAACAATTTTATTATCTAATAATCGGTTAACATTATTTTTCTCGATTACCACTAATTAAAAGATAAATTGCTGTTTTTGATTCTATACACAATTAGAGATTCAAATAGTAAACAAAACACAAACAGCCGAATTTCTTTTTCCGGCGACCCGTTTGACAAAAACACTTAAACAAAGTAAACATGCAAAAATTAATAATGTAATAAATATCAAAGGGAACAAATTACATCAAGGAGTCAGACAGAAATATTGAAATAGCAGAAGTTTGAAACACCAACTGTTATTGCGCCGGGTTGGCTACGACGCGGGTTAGTACCGACCACACCCCCTAGCTATACTTCCACCGAAATCAACGAGAGACCTGCTGAATGCTTTTTCATGAACATAATTTATATAATAACAGATCAGAACAATCGATCTCGATTACCCAAAAAGCAGCATTGCATTGTATCCTAAAATAGCTTTTAGGCCAGTGTTTCCCAACGTGGGGCTCAAATGGACTAGACACGAGTTTAACCCTTTCGCTCCGGGCCATTTAAATGCAATGCTAGATTTCGGTGCCAAATTTACCGAAAAAATAATTTCGTTTGACAAGACCAAAATATCAACTGGGTGATTGGTTCCATATTTAAAAAAAAAGGTGGGGAAACAGTGTTTAAGGCGATGTCACACGAAGTTATCCAAAGCCATCTGATATTGCCCGAATCTCACGACCTTTTTCACATTTCATCTCTCGATTGATGCGATGACGAGCGAATAATTCTTTTTCATCTCACAAACCCGTACATTCAATGTTTCAAATCATTAACACTAGATTTACCAGCTTAAATATACCTATTTCTACCAAAACCAAAAAAGCATATATTTGTTACAAATATATATAAAATAATATAAAATTCATAAAACTAATTATTCTGTTATAAATTAAAGAAGATTAGAAGAATTAAAGAAAATGTTACACGCAGTAGGAATTTTAATTTGATCTTGCAAGACCAGTCATTTTGACTGCTCTGGTGAATCTAGTGTTAAAGCCGAACGAAGACCAAACCCAGAGCCAAGTATAATCCAACAACTAAAATAGCCCGGTTAGATTATTCAAACCGCTCAGTGACAGACGTTCAACTTTATTTAATATCATAATCATAATAAGACATTCAGATGCAAAAACTTTCACACTTTCCAAGTCGAACTTTGAGTTTAATGTTACTAGAGAACAATTTTATTACAATGATTTCACTTTTTCATTGTACGTACTTCAGAATCAAAAACCTTTATTTCACGTAGGCTTTTCTGACTTTTACACATAAAGGCATACGACGAGAAGATATCACAATATTACGTTTATTATTAGTAGATACATTCTTGCTTAGTAAATGTAATACAATTAATCTGAATAAAGCTAGTAATAATAATAATAATAATAATAATAATAATAATAATAACTATTTATTGCACACATTATGAGAAAATAAAAATAAAAAACAATAGGCGGTCTTATCACTGAGTAGTGATCTCTACCAGGCAACCAACCTTTAGGTAGTAAATCGCGAATTTAATTGGGGTTAAGGGTGCAAAAAAAATAAAATAATATATACAAATGAATAATAAAAATATTACAAACAATATACATATACTACTAAAATAAAAATAAATATATAATTAAATAATAATAATAATAAATAAATAAAATAAAAAAGTGACAATAATAACACAGAGAGTTTTACAGTGAGAGATAGAGATAACACCTAAATAATTCAGGCAAATTCAGACAGAACTGAACTAGTACTGAAAAATAAAACTCTTTCAATACTAGTTAAAATGTATCTTTCATAAAGACACGTGAATTTAACTAAGAATACTAAAGCGTCATATATACCGAACTTAGTCGTTTTATATGTATATAAATTATATTGTTATTTATTGTGTTTTAAAATATTATAGTTAAGTTATATTAACACTAGATTTACCAGACCAGTCAAAATGACTGGTCTTGCAAGATCAAATTAAAATTCCTATTACGTGTAACATTTTCTTTAATTCTTCTAATCTTCTTTAATCTATAACAGAAGAATTAGTTTTATGAACTTCTGTAAGAACGTTTTTCTCCCGTGGGACGATTATGTGCAAGAAGAAACTCCTAAGATTATACAGTGGGGTTCTCGAATGGGTTAGACTAGACAACTTAAACAAGAAAAGAGAATTTTACACAACACATATATTAATAAATAAACAAAACTACAGTGTACATACAGTCTTTACACATCTTTACAAGTAAAATATTCACAATTACACAATACCAAACCGCACAGGGTAGGTTAATGCTTAAACAACATACATTAAATCTAAACAGTAGGCTGTTGATAACAAAAACAATATACACTGAGAACATTAGGGACGTAAATTAAACAATACCAACGTGAGAAGCGGTCACCGTACAGGTTAGACAGTGACTCTGGTTATCCTATTATAGCAGTACGCCAGGTTGTTCCGAACCCGGAAGCAACACTGGGCACCGCGAAGCGATTCCCTAACAGTCGAAGCTTGTCCGATGCGGACGCGACTCCAACCGTGACCTCCTTGGTTATTCCACTATAGCAATACACCAGGTTGTTCCGATGCGGAAGCAACCCTGGGTACCGTGAAGCGATTCCCTAACAGCCGAAGCCTGTCCGATGCGGACGCGACTCCAACCGGCGGAAGAATGGCGTGCCAACAGACACGTGCTTAATTACGCAGAGCAAGCCTAGTCCCAATCCTATACGCAATCGTTCCGAACCCCCGGAAGCGGTCGCCGTACAGGTCGTGTGCAGTGACTCCCCCTGGTTATCCCACTATAGCAATACACCAGGTTGTTCCGATGCGGAAGCAACGCTGGGTACCACCAGAGCGTGTCCCTAGCAGTTAAAATCTACCCGATGAGGATGCGATTCCAACTGGCGGAAGAATGGCGTGCCAATAGACACGTGCTTAAATACACAGAGCGAGCCCAGCCCCAATCCTATACGCAATCGTTCCGATGCGGAAGCAACGCTGGGTACCGCGAGAGCGGGTCCCTAGAGTCGAAGTATATCCGATGAGGACGCGACTCCGACCGGCGGAAGAATGGCGTGCCAAAGGCCACGCGCTTAACCCCACAGAGCGGACCCAGCCCCCAATCCCATATGCAATCGTTCCGATGCGGAAGCGGTCGCAGTATAGGTCAGGTGCCGAGACCCCCTTTGGCATCCTACTCAGCAGCACGCCAGGTTGTTCCGATGCGGAAGCAACGATGGGGCGATAATATTTAATCCCATATGCAATCGTTCCGATGCGGAAGCGGTCGCAGTACAAAAAAGGCGCCGAGACCCCCTCTGCCTATCCTACTCGAGCAGCACGCCAGGTTGTTCCGCTACGGAAGTAACGCTGGGCACCGCCGGAGCACCCTAAGAGTATATAAAGTTGTTCCGATGCGGAAGTTATCCGATTGTCGCATGCGAAAATTTATACCATTTAGTTGCCCGACGCGCGGCTGCTGATGACGTAGGCCGGCCGGCGCAGGCGCTCGATGCATGATGCGAGCACGCTTGACGCGCAGTATAAGGCGTGCGGGGCGCGTTGTCTATAAACATCTCGTTAAGCATGCGCGCCCGTAATTGGTAGTGTTACACTTCATATTATTTTTATATATACTTAATATATTTGTAAAAATTATATACTTTTTTGGTTTTGGTAGAAATAGGTATATTTAAGCTGGTAATTCTAGTGTTAAGAAATATAAAACGGATGTTAAACGCCAAGACAAGCCAACACTGGTTTTTGACGCCAAGGCAACAAACTGTAAAAAATGTTTTTAAAAATAAACGTTCTGTCTATTTATGTATTGAAAAGGATATTCGACCATCGCTTGCACACCGTTTTTCTTAAACACGACGATCCTCTGCACTTGGCCATGCGGTGAGCTGATTGTGTGTACGACGTCCTGAAACAAAAACAAAAGACATTAGCAACAATAATAACACTAATAAAATTACTTAACTTACTATCACTTACATATTATATGGCTGGGGTCCTATTAACCTAGTTACAAATAATATTTTGACAATATTCTTTTTTTTTTTTGTTGAAACAGCTTCAAAATATAATTTTCTTTCTAATGCAAAAAATACTATATACAATTATATAACTCTGTTGTAACTTTGTGATTTTATACATACTATCAAGTTTTTTATTTATTTATTTACTTTTAGTAAATGGGCTCCAATAGAGCGCTTTTACTCGCCAATACAAATACAAATATAAATGGAATAAATTTAATAATTATCAATTTGATTTAGCTGCTGTATACTGGCATTGTCCACTTACATACTAATGTCATAATAATATATAATAAATCTACTATGATGTAGAAGAATAGCTGCTGTATAGGGGCATTGGGTGTTCCGCTTGAAAGTGGTGGTACTTCCCCAGGACGGCATACTGGGCTAATGCCATCATCAGTCTGTCTACCACTCTTTAATATTTAATAATATTAAATACTATTTAACCACTATTTAATGATATTAAAAATTAAAAGCTCAGATGTTTTGTTTTAATTCGCTCGTCGTGATATGACGTATTTAATTTCATTCTATATTTAAATCGATACTAGTACAACATACGACAAACAGTAAATATAAAAATTCTAGTTGACCTAGGTTATTTTAGAATACCTATAACAAAGTATTATGTGTAAAAATTGAATTTTCAACCTGCCTTTATGTCTCTCACGACGCGGTTCGTACACAGTACTACCTATGCCAGATTTATATATTTTGTTTAGTTTATGAAAAAATATAAGGAAAAAGGAATTTACAATAGTTTTGCTTTTTAAAACCGAAGCATATTCAATTTCGTCGTCCGCCCGAATCAAGTAAATTTTACAGAATAGAGAAAAAACTATTTTTTTGTTAATAATCTTTATAATTTAAATCATATAGATTTTTAAATTAGATATATTTACTTAAAAAACTATTTCATGGTAAAACTTTTGAAACAACCTGTATATATAACTAAATAAAATAATGTAAAAACAAATGACGGTTTCCGAAACCTACCCGCAATTATACAATTAAATATATAAATACCTTTCCTTATCCAATATCTTACTACTATTTCATTATTTATTAGGTTGTATTAAGATAGATTATGTTATATTAATGTTAAGAAATATAAAACGAATCAAGACAAGACAAACCAACACTGTTTTTTGGTGGGAAGGCAACAAATTGTACAAAATGAATTTCAAATAAACGGTTTTAGTTATTATTATTATTTAAAAAAAAAACTATTTTTTTCTCTAACTTTGAACAGTGTTGCTATACGAAAAAGTTATATTATATTAGTGTATACACTTCTTACATTACACAAAACTATTATACTTAACTAGCTGTTGCCCGCAACTACGTCTGCGTAATAATGAATGAAATAAATCTAAGAAGTATTATACAAACTTTCATCCCCTATTTTATCCCCTTAGGGGTGGAATTGATCAAAATCCTTTCTTAGCGGATGCCTACGTCATAACATCTACCTGCATGCCAAATTTCAGCCCGATCAGTCCAGTGGTTTGGACTGTGCGTTGATAGATCACTAAGTCAGTCAGTCAGTCAGTCACCTTTGAGTTATATATATTTAGAAGATTATTATACTAAATTAATTCTACAAACATAGGTTTTAAAGCTTCACCGGTCTGGCAACACTGCAATCGGTTAACGTCAGCCACCGGTACAGACAGCAATAACGTTTACTTTGAAAAATGCAATATCCTTTAAGAGCGACACTAGTCCCGCGAACTCGCATCAAAAAACTCACAATTACTTCAAAACAATATATTCCTGGATATTGGAGGTTGAATAATAAATTTTCCACTCGACACAGAGTAACCTTAATACAACGATTTCCTCGATTTAACGAATTTCTCGAAATCCTCTAGAGCTACCCGTAAGAGCTAACGTAAAATATACATTACGAATACATTTGTTAAAAACCTTTTTATAATGAATTTTCAATCTTTTCAAAAAGTATTATTTACCTCTATTTAACGAAATCGTTCGCTATAACAGGGAAAGCATATTAGTACCTACGTAAAGCTGAGATTAATAACTTTTTTAAATCTTGTTAAAACGAATCGTAGACCAACCTAACCTCATTGTAACAAATTACTTGATATAACGAATTATTTTCTGATTCGTTTCAGTATCCTTATATCAAGATTGCATTGTATTTTATTTAAAACAGAGTAAACATATGTCTTGGAACTAAGTTATATTTTAATTATAAGACATTACTTCTAACAAAATCCCTCGCATATTAAAAAAAAAACGAACACCAAGTAAATACACAAACACGGTGCGCAGTTTGAGCTGGGCAATCTAATTTCGTTTTCCAGCTTTATCTAGGCATCTGGCAGGTTAGTCCGAGCGTTGAGCGCTGAAATAGGATAATCAATACTTACGTTCATATACTATATTAGGTTATAATAGGCACCAAACAACTTGAACAATAAATGCATGGAGAGGAAAAGTTTGCGCAGTACACTGCCGTTCAAAATATACGTCACGTCCAACTTGTATGTTTAAGTGTGTTACATAAATAAAAATACAACGGTGACGTAATAATAATATTAACTAAAAAAACCACGAGAAAACTAATTAACAGAACGCAAGTATATATATAAACGTGAGCGTGAGCGAGACGCAAGATCGAGTGCTACACGGACCAGAAAGAGAGCGAAGATAATAAACCAATAAGAAGCTTGATATTCCATTCAATTTATTCCACCAAAGATATCTAAAAATCGTCTTCTACGCATTTTTCAGTCACTTTTTTCAGCCGTTGAAGTATGAATTACAAGTAGCGGAAACGGTGACGAGTAGGGATGGTTTGTGGTTACAAAAATGATACAACTATTGACCACTCCACCACAGACAATAAAAATATATTATACTCCAAAACAATCTCTCAAACTATAATAGTATGGCTTGTGTCGCCCCGTTCCAGATTAAGGCGTAGTTTACTAACACAATGAGGTGTTTCAAAGACTACACTTTGTTGCATTCCGAACAGTTTGAGAGCCAACCACAGAAGTCAAATTAAGGCTTAAGACATTTATTAACTCAAAAAGAATTACAAAAAGTTCACTTAATTGAGATAACAATAATAACAATAACTATAAATAAACATATCGTACGTAGAATATTGACAACACCATCACAAAGCACTCAAACCCATTATATGTTTTTTTAATTCATATTTAAATTTACTAATATTTCTAATAGCGTAAATAACACAATTTTTCTTTTAATATTCCGTCTCTTTCGTTTAACTAGCGAGCGAAAGAGATAAAATATACTAGTTAAAACTGCCTATAGAATTCAATTAGCAGCTCAAGAGTAGAACAGATTAAAAAAAAAGAAGCATAATTCGCTTGGACAAAGAACATTATTAGTATAATTACATTTGAGACTAAATTATTCACAGTACACACAAATAGCTATACAACTAAAGATTGAAAGCTTATAACGGAGTCAGTAAGGTTTAATTTACAGCCTAAAGTGTAGTTATAAGTGTGACCGTCCCGAGAGTTGCGAAATTTTCCCCCTCCGCGTTACCTCATCTTGTTACAATGTCATAATTATATCAAGCAAATGTAATTATTAACTGAAAAGTATGTAAAACTTTTTTTTTGATGGACTTAACGAATCTACATACACTACAGTTTGTGTACAATATATATACACAAGGCATTTTTGTTCACACGCCTTAGGACACTCTTTTGAGACGTATTCAGCTAGCTATATTAAATACAATTAATCCCAGCTTCAATTATAATATTATAATAATAATAGTCAATATAATTAAAATAAATAAATATCAGGTATAACAGCGCCCTCTTTTGTATAAAAAAGAAAACTCTACTACATAGATAAGCTTGCAGTAGTCAAAATCAAAAATCTCTATTTTGCATATGGGATACTGACCCTTGCACATAATCAGAAATCCACAGAGATTTCAGAAAGGCACATAACGAGAAGTAATCACAAGTAACTCGTCAATCATAGCCCTTACGATATAATATTAGTATTAGCAGGTACATTTTTGCTTAGCTTTAATTTAAGCACCTTTAAAAGTTTAATAAAGCTAGTAAAAGCTTCTAGTAAGATGTTAACAGATAATTCTTTTACGCAAATTGATGCTTCAATGGACAACGCACTTTACTATACACGTTAACTAATAAAGACGAATGACAAATTGTCAAAAGGTCAATACAGAACATAAATCACTCGCATGTTCACGTTTCATTCGGTCAATCTTTATCCCCAACGAGCGTGAGTTGATTATTTCTTTTCATTCGGTCACGTCATACAACTTAAGCCACGTCTCCTGCTCCTGTGTCTTCCAAACATTAGACAAAAACATCGAAACATTGGGGCGTGGCCTACACAATGTTTTTGTTTTCCGTCGACCACGGAAAACAAAAAACATTGTCTATGAATACAAAAATGTATACGGCTACGCCCCAATGTTTCGATGTTTTTGTCTAATGTTTGGAAGACAGAGGAGCAGGAGACGCGGCTTTAGTATGTTATCGTAATATACCGTAAGCAAGTAGTAAACATATTTAACTAATAGTTAAAAAATAATGGGCAACTTTTATTTTTCTAAAAATTATTCAATATGGTGATATATTTTATTATAATCCCTACTAATATTATAAATGTGAATGTGAGTTTGTTTGTTACGTTTTCACGCAACAACCACTTAACCGATCATCATGAAACTTTGTACATATATTTTTAGAGGCACTAGAAGTAACATAGGATACTTTTTTATAAAAAAAAAAGTTTTTTTTTGCTATAGTCTCCAACTGACTATAGTTTCAGCTGTTTGGAATCATATTGATTCATTTCTATTGAAATGATCTCTGATACTCATTTACTAACTTAAATGCGAGCGAAGCTGCGGATAAAATCTAGTATTTCATAAAGTTGTACATTAATCTGAATTATTTTTATGTTAAGATGTAAAGATATTATTGGGCTTCACGGCGAAAATGTTTGTTTTGAATTTTTTTACGAATATTTTTTTTTTAATTACCATTTTGTAAAAAAAAATTGAACAATTTTTAGTATGAACTTTGGACGAAGACTACACAATTTTTGGTTTGGCTTGGTTTCTTCTTGTTCACTACGAAATTCGTTTAGCGAACCATACTTTTTTAACAAGTTCCTTTATGTCAAGAAAGTCGTCCTTCATCCGTATATCCGGGTACTATATCCGGTCGCCGTATCGTCAATAGAAATAATAGATCTTCGATTGTTTGTATGTGTGTGTGTGTGTGTGTGTGTGTGTGTTCGTATAATGAGTGAATTTCTTTTATTTTTTTTAAAAGGTTCGCAGTGAAACATTAATCTTCTTATCATATTTTTTAATTTCACTAATATATCATAAAATACACAGCACGTGTCGAATCTTTTCACACAAGGAACCATAGACATCTTTCTTACATACCACAGACAAAAATTCAAATTTAAATATCTTTATTGCATGTCACAATTATAATTAAGATGTCAGTACAGTTTAGTGTCAATGTGACACCCGGTCAGGGCACAGCAATATAATAATACAATAATAATAATAATAAACAATTTCAATTAATAAACTAAATTTCATTTGCTGTTTCGAATCATTTGTGTTGCTATTTCTACAACTATATATTAATTTCGGTAATAAATTCTATTTTTTTTTAAATAATTCACCGCGGTAACATTCGTTTATTAAAAACAAAAAAAAAAACATTATACGTTGACCCTAAACTAGATTCCTTCACCATAAATATCAGGCCAATCATAACACAAGAATACACAAACACGGAACAAATATCCACTTAAAAAAAAAGAATTCAACCAAACTTCTCTTTCAGTTTAACTAACGTTACAATGTCTCTATATAAAACAAAAACGAACTAAATATTACTCTGTAGCAGTCGATTTCACAAGCCGAAAAGACTTATTTAAGAAGATTTGAAGTTTTGACGTTTAGTCTGTCAGTGTCATCTTTCTTGTTTTCTTCTTGTCTTTTTATCGCCACAATGCATTGTGATAATTATATTTTTAATCAATTTTAATCAGCAATATTATTACACTTAAGTATCTCTAAAACTCTAATTAAATAAAAAGCACAAATCGAACATAATTGCTTAAATTTAAAAAGAGAAATAATTTTAAACGCCTACATGTGAATCCATTTGGCGTCGACTCCCAGAGAGACCTGTGGCGTGTGCTGACATGTTAAGGGGTACAGTCAGACTAAAAAGTGTTGGCACAAAAAAAATATTCTAGCAATCGACTTAACTTAAACAAACATAAAAAAAACAACTCCCACTATACCGGCGGCATGATATAAACTAAAACACACTGTCTATTATATATTTTTACCCTCCGCGGGGCTCGGCCGATCTCACAGACACAGCAATTAAATTTTCGTTTGTCCATATTCTATATGCACTTTTTTTTAAAAAGAAATTTAAACATTGTTAATTTAGAGTCTTTTAGTTTTTCGTCTGATGTAAAGGGGATTTTTTTTTCTAATCCTTTTGTATAAAATTTATTTCTAAACATTCCAATAAAAAAAAAAATTTTTTCCTTTTTGCTTTTTACAAATATATATAAAATAATATAAAATTCATAAAACTAATTCTCCTGTTATAAATTAAAGAAGATTAGAAGAATTAAAGAAAATGTTACACGCAGTAGAAATTTTAATTTGATCTTGCAAGACCAGTCATTTTGACTGGTCTGGTAAATCTAGTGTTAATATTCACACCCAGGCGTATATACAACTACAAAACAACCGTTTGCAATGTACGCGTTGATTTATAACACCTACGATGTCGACAGTGTGTTCGCAACTAAGCTCGCATTTTATCAAACTGTCGACGACTACGGCTGAGTTAATATTTTATTTTCTATACGAATTAAAACAAATCAATCTTCACCACAACAACTAGTTCGAGTAGCATAATTAAACTTTTTAGACATTTTGTTGCCATATTATCTCTTTTAGGTTTAGTGGTTAGTATTCTAACCACCTATTGTATATTTTTAAATCTTTTTACACGCTATCTATGGGTTATGTGCCGTACTAGGATACTTGATAAACTCATTGTTGATCGAGTGTTATGAACCTTTGACGCTGACGTGCGACTGTTAGGTAAATTCAATCTATATATATATAAAAATCAATGGCACTTTTCGTTGTAATTTTATAACTCAAGAACGGGCTCACCTATCCAAACCAAATGTTTAGGCATTGTTCGGACTATTTAGTAGATGGTTTATGTGAAGTTTGCACAAAATCGGTAGAGCGGTTCTTCATTTATCACATTTTTTGTAAAAAATAAATTCAATAAATGGCGGATGGTGCTGTCAAATTGAAACTATTTTCAGTGTTGACAGTAATTGAAACTTTTTATGTCATTCATGCTGTTTGATGCATGAATTTGATGTTCCAATTATTATTTTTTTAATATTTCGCTTTATACGTAGCGAAGCACCTACCGGACCGGACGGCTAGTTATTTATAAAACCAGTGCAGTGTTCGATTATTCAAAAATAAAGGTAAGAGTTATTATTATGTTATGATATTAGTGTTTCTCTGATATCTAGTATTGGTTTCGTTGATTTATGATAAAAAATAATAAATAAACGTAAATAATACGTTGGATAGTATGAATATTATTACCTATGTTTGCGTTGTCTTCGTTCCGATGTGTCAATAAATTGACTACATTGTAATGTTATAATAATATATCAATACACAGTTGTAATAACAACATACGCTTTATATATTTAAAGCCAGTTATAATTATATCAAATGAGAGTACATTCTGGCTTCATTCCAGGCGACACTTTAGGGCGTTTATACACTATTGATAAGGGAGAAAGAGAGAGAAAAACCTCGACATAACCTGCGCAATGCTCCTTCTCTTCCCATCTTTAAGAAATCTTTAATAGAATATTATCTCTCTTCCTAGTATTTATGTATTATAGTGTTATTATTGTCATTATTAGCTTATGTATGTATCTATGTGACATGGTATGTATTGTGTGTAGTTCATGTTTATCTATATTTGTATCTATTTGTACCTCCCGCTATTTCTCTTCTGCATTGCTCTACATCTCAAAGTCGGTTGCCTATAATACTTGCCATCTCTTCTTACGCGCTTACTCTGTATTATTAAGTAATCTATATATATAAAACTCAAAGGTGACTGACTGACATAGTGATCTATCAACGCACAGCCCAAACCACTGGACGGATCGGGCTGAAATTTGGCATGCAGGTAGATATTATGACGTAGGCATCCGCTAAGAAAGGATTTTGATCAATTCTGCCCCCAAGGGGATAAAATAGGGGATGAAAGTTTGTATAAATCTTATTAGATTTTCGACTGATTGAACTGAAATTAAAGATTGGAGTTACTGTGATGAAGACGTTTTTACACACGCTAAACAAAAACAAAGCCGCAAAAACTATACCTAATTAATAATAATACTTCTTAACGGGAGCGAAGCCGCGGGCAACAGCTAGTAAATAAATAAACATATTTGCAATAAACTGTAAACTATTATATACTGCAATCGATTTCATTTGACTATTATAACACATATGTATTTACTAATAATGTATAAAGAACGTACACAGCTGCAGTTCTTATTAATTCCAGCAACTTACAAAGTACTGTTTATTGTTTAATAATTATGTATATTATAATTTTAAAAAAACCGCACCAGTTAAAAATATTTTCCAATAGTGCATAAACAACCTAACTTAGCAACCAGTTAGTTATGTAGAAAGCTTTACTAGAATTCATTTTAGACATACATACAAAATATTCATTCGAATTCAGACTAAATCTTTTCATAAAACATAAATTAACACTCTAACGTCGTTAATAAAAAATAAGAATAAAGACATACTAACATTAATTAACAAAGCATTTTACACACTCACTGAGTAGAGTTCAAACTTCAAATGTTACTCAGCTGTACGAAACAAAATAGACCAATCACATGCTTGAAAAATTATTAACGTGATTTTTGACCAATGATAATAATCCATTGCAACTGTCTACTGTCACCTAGTTGTAAATATCAGAAAGAAGAAAAATGTAAATGTATGTTTAAACTGAATATTTGATATATAAGTATATACAACATATTATTATTTTATCTTAATTACTGTCTAATGTTTGCCGTGTTTAAAGATTTATTATTTATTAGTAAATGACATCCAATACCGAATATTATTACGTCTATTGTTGAAGTGAACACTACACTGAAAGAAAAACGTTTCAGGTAGGCATTTGAATCGAAAGTTACTTGTGTCTCACTTGCAAAAGATATGTTTATAGAAAAAATAGCTGTTGCCCGCGGCTTCGCTCCCGTTAAGAAGTATTATTATTAATTAGGTATAGTTTTTGCGGCTTTATTTTTGTTTACCGTGTGTAAAAACGTCTTCATCATAGTAACTCCAATCTTTAATTTCAGTTCAATTAGTCGAAAATCTAAGAAGATTTATACAAACTTTCTACCCCTATTTTATCCCCTTGGGGGTAGATTTGATCAAAATCCTTTCTTAGCGGATGCCTACGTCATAACATCTACCTGCATGCCAAATTTCAGCCCGATCCGTCCAGTGGTTTGGGCTGTGCGTTGATAGATCACTAAGTCAGTCAGTCAGTCAGTCACCTTTGAGTTTTATATATATAGATTATTACATTTATTATCATTATATATTTATAATGTGACATAGAATAAAGAAAGTAAATTAAAATAAAAATGTAGTCCCAAGAACTTGCAAACAAATAAAACAAGAGAACGGCCGTTAACAGTGACACTTGCGAGCACAAAGAAAGGGACAATGGCGAATATAATAAACATCTTAGACCCGTTGTTCCAGAGTTCCAGAAGAAAATCTTCAATTATGAGAGGACGCGTAGACCTATCGCAATTTCCTTTCATTATCCCGTTAACGTTATTGTTTCCCCCCTCCACCCGAGCCCCCACACTCCCCCCTACGACTCTCCAAATGGTTTTAATGAACTCGTTACGTCTGCCTATCTCATTTAGATACATTAAATCCCCGCTCATACACATAATCCTGTGAAATAGAGGAAAAACAATGTATATTAAGCAACAAAGGACACGTTTCTTGTATGTTTGTGTTGGCCAGTGGGCTAATCACGAATTTAGTCTGGCTTTCGAATCGAGCTGTCACAAGTAAAACGGATCCGTTAGCAATCTTGATCATGAATTTTTACTAACGACTAACGAGCACCAGCAATCTATCAAGTGAACGAAAGATCGAGACGTTCGAAAACTAACAAAAAGTATCTAAAATATTGTAGTTCCAAATCCGCACGCGGTGTCGCTGCTCAAATTTCCATACAAATCGCTTGAAGCGAACTCGGTTCGAAAGCCAGACGAAAATTCGTGATAAGCCCACTGGTCCTCATTGACTCCCACTATACCAGCAGCCTACACTACGCCTCTACAAAAGTGTGAAAATACTTATTTAAGAAGATTTTAGTTATTGATTTTCTTTGTCAACGATACATTATACTTATTTACTACTCGAGGTGGAGGTATATCACACTTTCTATGTAAATACCGGAGTCTTTATATTACCTACTAGCTGTTGCCAGCGACTTCGTTCGCGTGGTAATGAAGATATAAAGTACTATGAAGTTTAAATTTTAACATGAAAAAGGCAGTTATTGTGACATAACTGTAATAGTTAGACATATGGTATCGCACACTTTTTTGTAGATATTGATGTCCTCTATAAAACTGTAGTACATCACTTTGCTCTATTGTCAATAATTTCCGCAGCGTACGCAATATAATGATTATTTTTTGTATTTTTTTTTCACATTTTGAGTTACATTATTGAAATTTTCATCCAGGTTTTTGAAAATATTCTATAGCCTATGTTCATCAGGGATAATATAGGATTCTAATGGTGAAAGAATTTTTCAAATCGGTCCAGTAGTTACGGAGCCTATTCAATACATACAAACAAACAATAAAATGTTTCCTCTTTATTATATTAGTATAGATAACAAACCAACCTATCATAGAAAGAATACTATCAAATGACAATCAGATTACCACGCCCCCCTCTCAATTAGGCTTCGAGTTAGGTAGCTTCCGAGGATGAATATAATGTATTCAAATATAACCTACCTAATCAGATGTCTATCAGGTTTAGTAAGTCGACGTGGAGGACCGAGAAAATATCGCTTCCACGAGCGAGTGCATTTTTCACCGAGAAAACGAAGATCCACAAACAGGGCGGCCCATTCATGACAAATACGATTTCGATTTGATATTATTATAAAATGTAATATTATCAGTGAAAATGATTTAACTTCGATACTAGCGACCTCTTTTATTCCTTTTAAACTCTACAACTAAATTTATATGCAATATACTACAACTGTAGGAAAATGATATATGAAAATAAATTGAGCAACGCCACGGTGAGCAAATATGGAACTAATCAATTGCCATAACACCAAAAACGTTAGTACTACGCAGAGGCGGCTCGTCCTAAAGAGCGCTGGTGCAGTGCACTCCCACGAAAATTACCGAACTTATATTACAGCGGCGTAGATATAGGTAATATAATATACTATTGTATAGGCATAGTAGAATAGAATGAATGTAATGTAAGGATAGTATGTATTATGAAGAAATATAGATTACTTCTGTAATTTTCGTGGGAGTGCACTGCACCAGCGCTCTTTAGGACGAGCTGCCTCTGGTACTACGAAACCTTCTTAAACAATTAGAATGAAAATCGAATCGTAAGCTCCGACAAGAATAAACCGCCTCTTAGCGAATAACAACTGGCTAGCTATTAATTTCGAACCGCTCGAGGCATGAACATTGATCTTCGCTCAAATCGATCAGAAGAATATTTTGTAAACATCAAATAATATTAAAACTTTTCTAGATAGTATATATCGAAGAAGAACAAAACGAAAATGAAATATAAAATGCATAACATAGACTTTATTTACGACAATTTTCAAATGGATACAGTTTTTGTAGGTATATAAGCGATAGAAAGAGAAACGATCGCGGTGTCGTGAACGGCAAAGGAGATATTTGCATCCCTTTCACACATGCCTCAACTTCGACACGATAAGAATATAGTTATCCCTTTCTAATTATTGTTTTTTCTAGTCAAAATTCCAATTTGTATCTATTTGGAGATTGTCGACAGTACGATCTATGAGGCAAGACAACAGCCGGCTCGGGGAGAAGAATGTACTCCATCCAAGTAATAGTAGTAGGAGAGAAAAGGGGGGATGTGTGTGTGTGTGTGTGTGTGTGTGAGAGAGAGAGAGAGAGAGAGAGAGAGAGAGAGAGAGAGAGAGAGAGAGAGAGAGAGAGAGAGAGACAGAGATAGATAGAGAGACAGAGATAGATAGAGAGACAGAGATAGATAGTTAAATAGAGAATATTACCCATATTTATTACAATGCTGTTTTATTTTATTCAGCACCGTAGAAGCCTTCCAGCTCATATATAAAAGTCAAGGATTTAGTTACGACATTTTCCAGCATATTATCCGCTAATGAATGACCTTTTAACGTTGCATTTTAAGAGCTGCACTTCTCGAGTGATTTATCCACGACGTTATCCTCCTAGGAGATGTTTTACAGCTAAATTTTACTAACTAAACTCGCCAATCGCCTTTACTGAGTCGGCTATAATGATGGAAAGCAATCATCGATCAATCCACTGTTATATTTTAAGGATTGTAGTCGCGTGACGTCGCCGCACCTACTGACAAACGGCCCCCGCCCCGTGGCTGAACCGATGAATAGTTTATGAAGAGAACGCGGTAATACAGTCAGAGCGTGCGGATAAATGTACGTTTAAAATTAACTTTTCATTTTAAGAACATTACAATACCGCCTTTATAGAGGCAGTGGTTAGCGACAGAGATCCCGGTTGCGATTCCCAGTTAATACTTACATTAATTTAGTTTGTTTATTGATACTACATGCCAGTAACAGAAACTATTGAATGGATTTTTTAATTCAGTTTTCAGCGACAGATAAAATTGTTTCACAAACTTTAAGTGCAAATTTACAAATGTATCAAATAAGAAAATAGAATATTCAAATTTTGAAATTTTGAAAATTTCAAAAAATTGAAAATCCGTTGATAATCAAGCTCTAGTATATAAAATTTAAATTAACAAAATTAATGAATATAAAAAGTTAATTAAAAACTTTAAATAAAACAAAATCACAAGAGGGACTTCTGGCCTCTCCTTTTTTCATTGATAACTTTTCATCCCAACCTCAACGCTCAGACAATTTTAACACTTCGGCCGCTATTCTTTTTACTTGTTTAGCGCTAGTGTCGTTAATAAACCCTATCTCTTTACGTTTTAATTAATTAGCTTAGAATTTTTAAAGTAAAACTTCTATACGCGTTACGAAAAGTGTGATCGGGCGATGCGAACGGAAGTTGAGAGGGAGATATAAGTTAGTGAAGATAGAAAGAGGAAGGAGTTACGCGAAATATTTGTGGAAAATTAATACATGTATACACACGTATATATTGAGCTAAAGAAGCTAGCTAGCTAGCCATGATCTAAAGCTCGTTTCTTATATCTTACTATCTGTTACTTCAATCAGACGTTCGATTGCCTGCTGATCCCGAAACGCGGCTAGGTTCGTAATGAGTGTTACCTTTGAAAGTGGTAGTACAGCAACCATCACCAGTCTGCCTACCACTCTTTTAAGTATACCTATATCAATCTAAACTAGACCACCACATCACTAGTGTCATCGAGCTAACCTAAAGATATTAAGAAAAAAAAATTGATAGTGGCAATGTAGTACTAATTTGGAATAATGAAAAAAAAACTATCCGGCATTTTAAAAAACTAAAGAAACTCGTTACAAGTACCGCCTAGAATACCTGACCATACTTCATTAAGGATTTACCGTGTTAAATTTTGCATCATACAAATTCACCGGCCCGAGGGTAAGTAAGGTTCGTCCGCTAAAAGGATACGCTACACCACTTCATCCGCTTTTCAGGATTAATGGGCGGACCCTGAAAAACTGATGGGTAACACCCGGATAATGTGAAGATATGAATCGTGAACGAGGTGTATTTATCTGGGCCAATTAGTGAAAATATTATACGTCGAATAAATTATTAAAGAGGTTTAGAAAGAAGCTTGGAAGTCATAGTAGAAACGGAGGCTGCTCATGGACCGGGCTTTAATTTAAGATGCAGAGTGTAAAATAAGAAAATACTGGATATTGGCATGAAAAAAAAAAATCTCATTCCCTCCTTAAGAACTAGATGCACCTTTTGTAAATAAAAAATGCCATGAAAATTGTTTCGGGATCTTCTACCTACCGTCATTGGCCAAGGGGTTATTGCTTACAGTAAGGGTGCGTACTTTATTTATTTCGACGAATGTATTTTACTTATGAAGAATGTATTTTAACAAAGGATAGGCAGACTGATGATGGTTATATACCCTGGATTAACCTACTTTTGTGTAAATAAAAAGCCGGCATAGCGGAAGCAAATGCATATGCGACATCTTCGTAAAACACACTTTCAGTAATTCCTAACATTACAGCAACAAATATTTTTAAAACGGGAATCTTCAAAAACGTATCCCCACCCTAATTCCTAACATACACGAAAATAGTACTTCATCCCATTAAAACATCCCTCCGGGATACGAAAGGAACACACGCTGTAGATAGAAGAGGCATGTAAATTTTTTATCTTAACTTTGTACTTTGATTTTAATGTTAAGACCTCGCGTTTGGAATGAGCGGAGCGATTTAGCGCGCGGCATCAACCGACAAAGTCACTTCGTGTCAACTGTCTTGTTCAATATTACCAATCAGTCGAAATAAATGAATAACAAGCGATGAGCGTTCTTTAATTTAAAAAAAAAAACTCGACAGGTGCAAATTCAATAACTGTTCACGTTTCAGGATCAACTTGGAGCCTATCCTGGGTGGTATTCACTTGCTGTTAGTAGACATGCGTGGTACTGTCTATGCTTCAGCTTATGTGGTATATAATTATTTAGTACATTGCAGAGTCCTATTAACATGGTAGTCGTCGAAGCGAAGCCGAAGCGACCACACGTATCCTGATGATGCCACGTGAAGTGGCGAAACGCGTCGAGACAAGTTATTGAATG
The DNA here is from genome assembly GCA_028551675.1 of Tineola bisselliella. Classification (NCBI taxonomy): domain Eukaryota; kingdom Metazoa; phylum Arthropoda; class Insecta; order Lepidoptera; family Tineidae; genus Tineola; species Tineola bisselliella. Next base: position 47,539 of record JAPWLS010001611.1, read on the forward strand.
TTGGTGGAGGTTATTTTCCTTCATCGACCTAATGTAGCGGGAATTATAAGCAAAATTTAAAGTTGTTATTGTGCATAATTTGTTTGTATTGAATACCTAATATTATTGTTATCATTAACAACAGTTTTTCCCCTAACCAATGGAATTATAAATACATCGATACATTTCTCGCCACTCATCTCAGCTCCACTGATACCACATCCTTACCTAGAATATACTGCTCATAATTAATTCTAGAATTGCGATCTGCACTGATTAAAGAAGCACTTCCACTGAATCTACCATTACTTACTTTACGCAACGAAATTCATTCGTAATCCTGTTACAGAGATATCTTAATTACAAAACCCGAATAAATAATGTCTGACGTCTATTTTTATTGTGTACGTTTATTTTCTATTTCTTCCTTACAATGTGGTAAACTTAAATCTTCAATTATTTTTTGAGAGAAAACAGTCGTTATTTTTTTAGTATCATACCTAATTAAATTCCAAACTCAAATATATCACCCCTCAATCGACCGAGTCTATAATTATCAAAAACAATTACTTATAGTCTGACATGTAAAACTATGCTTGCTACCAAAAATCGCGTGCACTATACCGGCTCGCTATTATTTGACCTGTCAGTAACTAAGTTACTGAAATCCAAATTATAATAGTTACTGAAATCAGAGGTAATCCCTGATTTTTGTCTAATAATTTTATCCAGAGCACCCACAGCGATTTTCAAATGGATACAGTTTTTGTAGGTATATATAAGAAAGAGAAACGATTGCGGTGTTGTGAACGGTAAAGGAGATATCTGCATCCCTTTCACACATGATAAGAATATAGTTATCCCTTTCTAATGTTTGTTTCTACCAGTCCAAAGTCCAATCTGTATACATTTGAAAATTCAAATTAGACAAATAAACTCGAGTAGATTTTGTTTCTGAGAATACGGACTTCGACTGCGAGTATGCTCCCTGTCAATATTAAATAAAGCCTAACAAGGAAACGCCCGAGGGGATAGAGCACCTTTTCAGATAGGTATTGCTTTGTTATTCGGCGGCATGTTTTTGGTGCAAATTAACCATCAATAATTTAGATCCATTCTTAAGTGTGTGCGTAGTGTAAAAAAAGGCTCGGGTTTAACCAAATATAATTTTATGTTTACCTGTAGGCATATGACAGGATATACAGCAGCTATTCTTCTACATCATAGTAGATTTATTATATATGAAATGAAATGAAAATCGTTTATTAGCATAGGCACTAAAGGCTTGCGCTTGCTCATCGTTAGACTCTACAATGACTTCAGAAAGGCGTATGACGAGAATAGGACCATAAGAAACTCCCCAATCATAGCCTGTGCATAAAATAATTAACAAAAAAAATTGAAATTTCATTCAAAAAATTATAAAAAATATATTATTATGACATTAGTATGTAAGTGGACAATGCCAGTATACAGCAGCTAAATCAAATTAATTGTAATAATTGTCTTTTGCTCTTCACTTAGTGAACGAGGCGAAAATATAACGTCATATAGCCGTAAAACTTTCAAAAAGCTAGTTTAAAAATACTCAAAATAAAAGCGCTATTAAAGCGCGTTCTTTTTGAGCTTCCGTATTAAAAAACAGACGATTTGAATCTCTATATATATAAAACTCAAAGGTGACTGACTGACTGACTGACTTAGTGATCTATCAACGCACAGCCTAAACCACTGGACGGATCGGGCTGAAATTTGGCATGCAGGTAGATGTTATGACGTAGGCATCCGCTAAGAAAGGATTTTGATCAATTCCACCCCTAAGGGGATAAAATAGGGGATGAAAGTTTGTATAAATCTTATTAGATTTTCGACTGATTGAACTGAAATTAAAGATTGGAGTTACTGTGATGAAGACGTTTTTACACACGCTAAACAAAAATAAAGCCGCAAAAACTATACCTAATTAATAATAATACTTCTTAACGGGAGCGAAGCCGCGGGCAACAGCTAGATTTGAATTATTCATATACAATAATAAAAGAGAGAAAGTGCGACTTTTTTTTTAAAGTCCATAGAGATTGAGACGTTGAGAAGTTCTCTTTTTTTTTTACAGACAATTACAACAAAAACTAGTCTTACTTAATATTAATAATCTTTCCGAGGTTTATTTTTTATTTTAATATAATTTTTGTATGGATTTAAAACCTCAATTTAGCAAGCCTTAAAGAACCTTCGTGCCAATGTTTACCCATAGGTATACAATAGGATGACAATGCCCCTATACAGCAGCTATTCTTCTACATCATAGTAGATTTATTATATATTATTATGACATTAGTATGTAAGTGGACAATGCCAGTATACAGCAGCTAAATCAAATTGATAATTATTGAATTAATAAATTTATTTCATTTATATTTGTATATGTATTGACGAGTGAAAGCGCTCTATTGGAGCCCATTTGCTAAAAGTAAATAAATAAAAAAAAAAAAAATGTTAGTTTTGTCTTGTTTTTTTTTTTTAATTTCGTATTTATGCTCTTGCACATAGTCGGGTTAGATTAGAATAGCTGTTTTTATGTTATATTTACTATACCCATATACAGTGGTACCTCGATATACGAGTGTTTTGAGATACGAGCGATATTTTGCTTTGAGATACGAGGAATCGCACACGACCCCAACATGCGCCCCGATCTACATTCGCAGCAGCATACGGTGCTTTGAGATACGAGCAAGGTTACGGAACGAATTAAACTCCTATGTCGAGGTACCACTGTATATAAAAACGAAAGGACACTCACTCATCACGAAATCTCGACAACTGCTTGACGTACAAAGATGAAATTTAATTTAACACTAGGTTTAGGGGACGTGTCAATTTGACGCATTTTGACTTTTATCAGAGAATTACCAAAAACTGTTTAAATTTTTATTTTATCTCTTTGTATGACTTTTATTCATTGATCGAGGGAAATATATATTGAAGTATATTTTCTTTAAAAGTGTTGAATTACTGAACTTGTCTATGTGGTATACCTATCTCTACGATATACGTCAAATTGACTCGTTTTAGTAGAAGTAGGTATATAGAAAACGTCCGTAAACCTAGTGTTAACGTATAATCCAATATAAGTATATTAAATCAAAACAAATGCGATAGTATTTTAAACTAGTAGACGATTTAAGAATTACTACTAACCATTTATTATCTAAAGTTTTAATACATACAATACTCACATGAAGCCGTGTAGATAAAGAAAACGAGCCACATAATTTTGATTCAATTAGAACTTACCTGAAAACAAAAGAAAGAAAATAAATTCAAATTATTAATTATTATTATTAGTTTAAAAATTTCTTATTCTAACGCACAATAAATATACGTCGTATTCTGACATTACATATGTCAAAATCGTTCACAATAACAGGGAAAACAGATTAGTACCTACGTAAAGCTGAGATTAATATTTTTTTTTAAACCTTGTTAAAACGAATCGTAGACCAACCTAACCTCTGTATAACGAATTATTTTCTGATTCCCTTCAGTATCGTTATATCGAGGTTGCACTGTATATTCAAAATTGAAACAAAACAACCACAAGTTCTAATATAAATAACTACAGTACACGTCCAATACTTCTAGGAAATCCACAGCTAAGAGCCGTCGACATGTCCGCACCGTTTGATGTCGCGGCATGTTATTCAAAACGACATAAGCGGAGTTTAGGGCGCGTTGATTCGCATCATTCCCAAATAGTATACTCGAGTATGAAAATAAGATGACGAAAAGCGTTAATAACTATGTAACCCAGTGGTCGGCAGAGGCTACTTCAGAGGGCTACTCAGGCATATCCGAAGTTTCGTGAAACGGCCGTTGTAGCTTACGTGAATCTATATATATAAAACTCAAAGGTGACTGACTGACATAGTGATCTATCAACGCACAGCCCAAACCACTGGACGGATCGGGCTGAAATTTGGCATGCAGGTAGATGTTATGACGTAGGCATCCGCTAAGAAATGATTTTGATCAATTCTACCCCCAAGGGGATAAAATAGGGGATGAAAGTTTGTATAAATCTTATTAGATTTTCGACTGATTGAACTGAAATTAAAGATTTGAGCTACTATGATGAAGACGTCCTAACCTAACTATACCTAATTAATAATAATACTTCTTAACGCGAGCGAAGCCGCTGGCAACAGCTAGTTTTGACATATAACCCAGTAAAAAGTCCTGTCAAATGTCCGTGAAATAAGCATCGAGTGGCCTATCCGTCGTGGTGTCACTGTCAAATCCGCAATTTCGTGAATAAATACGGGTCCGTAAGTGTTCCTGAGTAGGAAACGTCCGTATTTTCGTTCGAAGTTCAAATCCAAATATCCATGGAGCAAGCACATTGTTCGCATTAATAAATATTTATTAAGTATGAAATTTAGTTTTATTTAGTGTAATAAAAGTTTACTAAACAAGCAGATTTGGCTCCCATTTTTTTCTTTAAATTGTTGAAATGTTCATATTTGACTCTTTGGCTAATAATGAGTTTGCCGACCTAACCCATTTGGCTACGAAGGTTCCGAAACTTTAAACGTGACTAAAGACGACCAGGACGAACTGTGATATGGCAACGATAAAGAATATAAATAAAATAAACATATTTTTTTTTTAGAAATATATAATTACGTAGGTATTCGTTTAAAAAGAGAGCCTAATACAATACAATTAAAAACATATTTGGAATTAAAATGCTTCTATTCAATTGACGAGTACTTCAATGATTCGAAACGGTAATAATTAATTGAAATTATTAAATTTGTTTAATTTATTATTATTATTATTATTTTTAAATTAATTAATTGAAATTGTATAATTACATTGCTGTGCCCTGACCAGTGGGCTTATCACGAATTTTAGTCTGTCTTTCGAACCGAGTTCGCTTCAAGCGATTTGTATGGAAATTTGAGCAGCGCCACCGCGTGCGGATTTGGAACTACAATATTTTAGATACTTTTTGTTAATTTTCGAACGTCTCGATCTTTCATTCATTTGATAGATTGCTGGTGCTCCTTAGTCGTTAGTAAAAATTCATGATCTTGATTGCTAACGGTTCCGTTTTACTTGTGACAGCTCGATTCGAAAGCCAGACTAAATTCGTGATAAGCCCACTGGTGTCACATTGCCACTGAATTGTGTTGACATGACAAGACAAGACATGCAATAGAAACATTTGAATTTGAAAAAAAATATTTGAAGAAATCAAATTTTAATATCACTTATAACATAAAAGTACATACGTATTTTGCTCACGACCATATTACCTGACGCACGTAAACAACACTAACGCCATCTATCCACGAAATAAAACACTATAATTAATGACGTCACTAATAATCTTAATCTATCTATATATATAAAACTCAAAGGTGACTGACTGACTGACTGACTTAGTGATCTATCAACGCACAGCCCAAACCACTGGACGGATCGGGCTGAAATTTGGCATGCAGGTAGATGTTATGACGTAGGCATCCGCTAAGAAAGGATTTTGATCAATTCCACCCCTAAGGGGATAAAATAGGGGATGAAAGTTTGTATAAATCTTATTAGATTTATTTCATTCATTATTACGCAGACGTAGTTGCGGGCAACAGCTAGTATATATATAAACATTAAGAACGTCTATTAATAATAATGATATATTAATAACTTCGTGATGTTATTAGATGATTAATTTACTCTCGGGTTTGTGATTGATTTTGTTTTTTATCGAGTACAACGTCATGATACGTGTCTATTCATTGTTTGGTCGTTCGATTATTTTGCTAACCTGACACAGGTTAATGTGAATATTACCTATGCAAATTAGCTATAAAGCTACCGACAATAAACACAAGTAAACGGCTTCGCTCGCATTTAAGTCGTTAAATAAGTATCAGAGATCATTTCAATAGAAATTAATCAATATGACACCGAACAGCTGAAGCTATAGTCAGTTGGAAACTATAGTAATAAATCTATTTTTTAAATAAAAAGTACCTTATGTTACTTCTAATACCTCCAAAAACATGTGTACAAAGTTTCATGATGATCGATTAAGTACGAGTAGTTGTTGCGTGAAAACGTAACAAACGAACTCACATTCATATTTATAATATTAGTAGGGAGGTATGAAATCTTAATTTATTTACTTTTAGCAAATGGGCTCCAATAGAGCGCTTTTACTCGTCAATGCAAATTCAAATATAAATGAAATAAATTATTAATTATCAATTTGATTTAGCTGCTGTATACTGGCATTGTCCACTTACATACTAATGTCATAATAATATATAATAAATCTACTATGGCGTAGAAGAATAGCTGCTGTATAGGGGTATTGTCATCGTATTGTATACCTAAGGGTAAACATAAAATGATATCGGTTATGTCTAAGCTTTATTATCTAATGTGTAATATGACTTTTGGTTAAGTTTGCTTTTTATGATCTTAACCTAATAATCGATTCGTTTTCTGAATTAAGTTTTAAAAGTATTGTTAAACATTTTTAATCAACTATATAAAACCAAACTATAAGAGGCTTTAGTTCGTATAATTCACATATGAAATTAAAGCAAAAGTGCTGAAGTGCGCTCAGATAAGGCGTTACTATTTTCTCTGCAAACACTATTAAAACAAAAGACACTCGAGTTAGAGTGTTTGCGATGAATTGCCACTTCGCTGTAAAATGATCAAGTGTTTTGGAAGTTTATGCGTTTATATTATAATGATTAATGCCGTAGCACAATCATCGCTCGTGTGATCGAGGGCTCTTGGGCGGAGTTTTCACACGAGCGAGTGCGGTGTGCGGCTCGCTTCCATCCATAACGGACTAACGACAATATTTTCCTTTTAGATTATGTAAATGTGAGGAAAAAAGGGGATTATACAAATTTTATTATTATTATTATCAGGATGACAATCCGTTGGGTGATTGTAAAACAAGTAAGAATATTTTAAAATAAACTTTACGATCCTTCGTCTGAATCACCCTGTATAATTGCAAATACACGTCCCAATTAACTAACTACCACAAACATTCTACGCAAGACAAACTATGTTTTCAATTGTTTATTATTATATAAATTAATTAGCACTTTTTTACCTTATATAACCCAAGCATAACTTTCAAAAAATCAATTTTTTGTTTATTGACTTAAAAAATACTTTGAACCCTCTAAAATAAGTTTCAAATATTTGAATATATAATAAAAATCCGGATAATCGACCTGTTTCTTCCCATGTCACAGTAGACTTTCCGCTTAAACAACGACTAATTCCGTTTAATTCGAGAAGACAAATTTACGTTTAAAACACAAAAGAAACAATTAAAACGTTTATTTATCGTGTGCACAAAAGAGCAATCGATTGTTGGCATCGATCCGACCCATTCCAGACTCGCCCCATCAACAATTTCATGGATTTAAATAGTACAGTAATACAATAGTAGTC
>JAPWLS010001105.1:0-33350 GCA_028551675.1 Tineola bisselliella
GACAAGCTCGGATTCAACACGGCGATGCCACGCGTGGCCAAGGATGTGCTGGAGGGCTGCAGAGCCAGCACGAAGAGAGAAATGCTGAGTGCGGTCATGTCCTTATACGACCCACTACTGTTGGATCACATAAAGGCTGCGACAACAGCATGGATTCGACAGTCGCAGAAGGACGCCTTTAGCGCAGAAATTAAGGCGCTAAAGCGGGGGGAGAAGTTACCCAAAGACAGCAGGCTGACGAATTTGGCGGCAACAATTGATGAAGAGGAAGTGCTACGGGTTGACAGCCGGCTACAGTCGTCCACATTAATGGAGGGAATCAAGCGACCTCCAATCTTGGATGGGCGGCACCCCTTCACGCGGCTGCTCATCCTGCAGCAACATCAGAAAGCGAATCACGCCAATAATGAACGAGTCGTCAATGACCTGCGACAAGAGCAGTGGATCATCCATCTACGATCGGCAGTGCGAGCAGTGGCGCGCGGTTGTCAATATTGCCGCTTGCGCAAAGCCAAGTCCGACGTGCCAGCGTTTGGAGATCTACCTAGAGTCCGGTGGGAAAAACCGGCGAGGCCGTTCACCTTCAGCGGCGTGGACTACTTTGGACCGCTGACAGTGACAATTGGACGACGACACGAGAAAAGATGGGTGGCGCTATTCACCTGTCTGAGCACAAGAGCCGTTCACTTAGAGTTGGTGCACTCCTTAAGTACCGACTCTGCCATCATGGCTTTACGGTGCATGGCGGCCAGGAGAGGATGGCCACAACAAATTTGGAGCGACAACGCAACATGCTTCCGAGGAGCGGACGCCGAGCTACGGGCAGCATATAAAAAGTGGGCACCAGAGCTGCGACAACACGGGATGCTAAACGGGATGGAATGGCACTTCATCCCGCCGGGAGCACCACACATGGGCGGCTGCTGGGAGCGGTTAGTGCGGTCAGTCAAAGCAGCACTAACCGCAACACTGAAGGAAAGACATCCGAAGGAAGAAACTCTGCTGACGTTGCTGGCTGAATTCTGCTGCCTTTGTTCTACGTTTGTGTGAATCCAACCACTTGGGATATTTGTGAGCCAGCGACATGGTGGTGGTGGTGGTGATGGTGGTGATGGCAATTAATAACACTAACAGGCAAACATCCGGTTAGTATCATTTACAACGTACTGGTGACATTAGGCTGATTATGTGTGCATGCGCGCCCTCTTCAGGGTGTTGCCGGTGTCACATTTCAGTCACTCGCAAACAAACACGTAGCCACAAATAAGGAGAAGCAGCACATACGGCGTTCGCATGTAGCGATAACTGCCACTTCCCATTGTTGCGAAATCACATCCTACCCTCAACAAATACACCATAAACATCACAATAGAAAACGAGTCTTAATCGGAGCGTGGATACAAAAAAAAATCAATTTAAAACTTTTTTATTCGCGTCAAAACATAAATTACCATTAGGTTTCAGTTTAAAATCCGTCAGCGTGGAGTTGCCAACAATGGGCACGTACCAAATCTGTCGAACGCGTGGCCGACACTAAAAAATCGCAGCTGCACTAAAAAGAGTTGGTGAAGGGTTGGTGAAGGGTTGGCACCCTCCGGCAGAACCCTTTCTAAAACATACATTGTTAAAAAACCTACTTATGCAAAGAACCAATAAGAAGGGACGGCGCGTGCATGCGCTCTGCTCATTTTAAAATTATTTGAATATAGAACATTTACATACGCCGAACGCGGCGCTCTGATTGGTCCGTTTCGCAGATTACGTCTGCGCAATCATGCTTTTTATGTATGGTGACAATTTGATTCGCGCATTTAAATATATGTGATAAGGTGGCATGATTTATGAACCCTCTTTTTACGAGCGCCGCGGACAAGTTGTAATCGACCGCAAGGGTTGCCCACGAGGGACGACACGCGAGACAGGTGGACGCACCTGACACATCTGGCAGCATAACAGGCGAAACGGGACAGAATTAAAGAGCATTGGAAGTGAAAAGTTAAGTAACGTTCTATTTGGTATTCGACAAAGAGCAAATATAAAGAGGGAAACTTTGTCAAATGAAGCCCTCCCCCTCGCCCCGCGCCCCGCTCCCCTCGCCCTGGTCATCTCCGACCCTCTGGCAGTTGTTACGCAATTGTTTAAAATAACAAGACAGTATTTGCTTTGTTTTCACAAACGAGATATGTACAGACACGGGGACATTGCGACGTACACGTATAGTACTATGGAGGTACTCGTATAGTTTAAACGTAATAAGGATAATATGTATTACACATAGGAATATATTTGGCAGGTCCATGTTAAGGAATAGCAAATATGAATGGACGTGATGGCAAAGCTCGGTAGTCATTGTTTACGATGTCAGTGGTCGCAGCGTGTCCGAAATTGTACAGGCATCGCTGCGTCGAGTGGAGTTGCCATTTCGTAATTAAGTTGAGCCCTCCGGCGCGAGCAGAGGACATTTACATGGCTGCAATAACAATGAGCGACCGCACTCGCCAATACTGTTTGTTATAATATCACAAAGTACGCACGAAGTGAATGTGTTCTCGAAAGGTATATTAATAATCATTTGGCATTTGTCTGTCAAAGTGAAAAGGTTAACATATTTAGTTGTTTATTAATTTGTGAAATACGAGTAATTAGGTGAAAGCAGCCGGGTTTGCTTCATCCGGTGCGGTTTGGTGCCTGTTCGCCCTCCGCACTTCGCACTTGGCCACTCGCATCCATTATTGCAATGTTACATTAGGTATAGCAAGGGATGATGCATTATCAATATGCAATTTCTTCGTGCTTTTTCGGGCATCGGCATGCAGTCTCTCGGGAACCGGTCTCGCACCTTCGGCTCTTGCGCACTATTAGGCCCTAACGCGGCACGTGCGACGGGGACTGACCCGTGGACTTTAATAATAAGAATAATAATAAAGGGCCGAGCATGCAACCATGCAAGCGAGTGCGCGTGGTGCCAATGTGATGTGATCCATATTCTCTATGACATAGTAGTACTAATTGTTCGGGAGGCCATTGTTTATGTGAAAAGGGCAAAAATGCTAACGGTGAATGCTGTTAAATGCTGCAAAGGTCGAATAATGTGTACTAAGTAACATTGAATAACAGTAAACGGAATAACAAACAGCATGCCCAAGGACTCGCGGACAGACATGTTTTAATCATACAAAAATGCAACAATTGCATTATAATATAATGCATCGCACAATTATTATTGTATTATTTTTCCCAACATTATTATTATTATTATTTGTGCATTTTCTTTTAAACAATGTCAAATGATTCCACGAAACCCAACTACCTAATAATCGATGGGCACAAAAGTTAATGATAACTTGGAACGTTCACACGATCAGATGATACGACAGAATTCCTCTCACAATATTTCAAGTGAAACCAATTTAAATATGAAAAAAATAATAACAAAAAGGCAACGTAACGACGCTATTATTTCAGAGGCACAAGTCGGTAGTAAATCGTCAATCAATTTGACGGCGTTTGGGAAGCCTGGGTCAGAGTTCGACACATCTATAGCAAATTACAGCGGACGAGAGCACGCGATAACACACCTAACGCACCAGCACACACGCCCCACCAAAGGCCTCATGGCATCTGGATGTCGTTCTGTTATTGGCATCGAATTCACATGCGTCTGTAGATAGTGAACTGATGTACGACTTGGTGCAGGCATGGTGACCGTCTCAGCAACAATGGCCGAGTGCGAGCTGGTGGAAGTGGCGCCGGCGCGAGTCCTTAGAGTACAGATTGGGTCGCGGGCGCGTGCTCGTTTGATGTGGCCGGTACATGGGGTTTCGGCGGGTCCAGCATAAGTATGCTAATTAGTAATTGGCGAGAGAGGCGGCACAAAGGCTCAAAGGCTCAAAGGCACAGCAGCGACTGCACACAAAAAATGCGCTTCATTTCTTTGACATTGTGAATTGAAACTCGGCCGCGAATTCGTTCTATTCCATTGTTTTGATCGTTGTGTCATCTCTTTAGCATTCGGCATTCATTAATATTACTTCTCATTGAGGACGACATACTCGTATGTGCGATGATAGCTCAGCACTCAGCAGATAACAGAGACGTTAATAGGAAGGCTGCGTTACACATTATTAAGTTGAATTATTGTAATTAATACACACACATATAATAATAGAACACATAGGTGTGCGTCAGTCGGCGAGCAACAATCGCATATTTTAGTGAGGAGAAGGAATCCCGTATCATTTAAACATAACATAAATAGGCCATATTCGGCCATATTCGGCGGCCGCTGAATGCCTAATGCAAATATTGGATCGATGCAGTTTTGTTACATTCCACTGTCTTTGTACCGTTAAATTTGACTTCACACAATGTGTGTGTATATGTGGGTGTGGGTGTGACTCGGCTACACGATGACATATATTCTAGGATCTAGTGATATGGTTAATATTCGTATTAGAATAAAGAATTCATTAAATTACAATGGTGACCACTCTCGGTTACCTATTAGACATCTACCATTGATATGATCTATTATACCACATATACATATGTATGTATAATATATTTTGAGATTATTATTGATTGACATTAACAGGTATTAATAAAAGACCTGAAGTGAACACTTTCAGCGGGATGATCCATTTCAGTAGCAGCGCAAGTGTAGCACAGCGGTGGTCAGCGGCGTGCGTGTGTGCGTGCGCGGGCGCAGACTGATGGATGACAGCTGACGTCGGCGCCACAAAGGAGCGCGGCCAGCATTCCCTCACAATCAGAACATCTAAAGCGGGCACGGGGCACAGGGGTGCACCTTATCGCAGACACTTATGCAAAAATATTCATCATCACTAACAAGTTATGCAATTATTTTTACAGTAAATCCCACGTGCAATCAGGATAGGGAAGTTAAATATGAAATTCGTTATTAGAAGCAATTGGCAGAACCCGTCGCCATCAAACGTTGTTTTATGACAGTTGATGTTGGCATGAAACTATTAGGTTTACTATTCATAGGCATATTGTGCAGACCCTTGCTCAGAGCAACCTGGCTCTGCCCTCGTATGTGGAAGGATTTATGTCAAAATGATAACATGTACATTGCGGCTCGCCTATCCAACACATGATATTGTCGCAACAACAAACACACCGATGTACTATGCGTTTAATGCAAAAACTATCGGCAGCTATTTAGTTCAGTTTAATGGATCAAAGTGATCCCGGATTTAATTAATCTCAGAGAAACATTAATTGCTTAGTTTATTTATGCTCCAACTATGCTTCAATACAATCTGAATGAATTGAGCGTAAAAATGTCCGAATGTATAAATTGCGTTGGTGCAATGATGCTTTCAGAAAATAATACAAAAAACGGGTATTCCGATTTGAGCCGCGCATGCGCCCAAATGGCTCGTAAACCGCATCAGCCGCGTCCGCACTATCATAGCACGTAACTCACTCGCTGCATATTACACGTGTTTTGCATTTGCGGAGTCGCATGAAGAAGGAATATTACATGAGGAAACGGCAATCCCCCTAACAGTGATTGTGCAAAACGTCATTCTTATGCGACATGTAATAATATGATGGTCAATGCAATCGCGCTCGCAGACGCTGTTACGTGTTAGGTCCGTGTGCGAGGCAGGGTCGTGCGTGCGCGCATTTAATTGCTTTTAATAGTAATTAAAGGCATATTTTATACTCCTTCTCGTTTATGTTGCACGCTCTAAGGGCGGTCATTGTTCACACTTCGCGCCAAAATGTTCCCAAAGTGCGATCACGGCCATTCCATCACAATACTGCGACACGCTCAATAAAATGGTATTATATCCCCATCAAAACTATTTATTGCTATAGGATTGTGTTTAAGAATCATCGGAGCAAAGACGTGTCCTATTCTCCTATTGCGAGTCTAGTTTTATGATAATCCTGCATTGAGAGCAATGAACCGCGATGGGAATTAGCAAAGGAGCCGCCACCGCGGCATTCATTGATCTTAAGATAATTTAAATATAGTGAAGATATATCATTGTCCGCGTTCCGTGGCGTTACGTGTTTGTCTATCAGCAGGACTCCGCGGCAGGCCCTCGCTCGCCGGGACGCGCGCACGACTCGCTCCAATAACGCTTAATATGATCAAATATCGTGATGGCAATAAGTAGCGTCGCCGTTTATTTTTAATCTTATACTTCTGCACGCATTCCTCCTCCGCCCTTTATGTGCGATGCATTAATCTGCATACGATGCAATAAATTATCGGCATAATGCTCCTTCGTCCAATTTATCTAATATGCACGACCGATGCAACGAGAGCACGCTTGTATCGATCGTCCCCCGCCCCTCCTGCCCCTCTCACCAGTTGCTTGCGAATGTACAATCCCCATGTAATCCGGCTGCAATATATTCGCACACTCCACCCCCGCATATGCACTATGCACTGAGCACCGCTGCATTCAAATCATTTGAAATATAAACAACTGAAGTCTATACTTATGTCTGTCTGTGTATGTGTGTGGGTGTGGGTGTGGGTGTGGGTGTGGGTGTATTATAAAAAGTGAGCTTCATAATATGCACATACATTTCCCTCGACAAAAACTGTGCGGAGTGGAGGAGCGGAGGATCCGTACAATCCATTAAACCTAAAAAACCACTTCACCAAAACTTACTTCATACAATAAACATTATTTTGCGGACATTTTTTACTTCAATCTCCTCCCTGCTTCTGCTGCCATCGCTACTACTTCTTTTTATATACTTTTAAATGTACAAATATTATCCAATTAATTTAATTAACCCAAAAAGCGAACGCTGTCTCATCAATCATCACCTCCAGCATCGCGGGCATCTGCATCATCCCTCACGGGCGTGACTTGCGACTTGTTTAACCGCTGCCCGAACGATGCTCAACAAGTGGACTGACAACTGTGAATAATGATCGCGTATTATACGAATATGATTCAGTGCTGCATCCCACGGGCATCGCGCCAGTCACCAGTCACCAGTCACCAGTGACATCAGCGGCAAGTGTCAAATAATGTCCCTAAACACATTGGAGTTGCTTCAAGCTCCTTAGACTTAATTACAAATGGCATGATTGCTCCACACACACATATGTCGTGAGCCGACGACCACCTCGCACATCAGAAGTGCCCAAACAGAGATCAATCACTGCCCGTAATGGCTCAGTGACAAGACAACCCTTTCGCCATCTCAGAGGGGATGCACTTAACTCCTACATACATATATGCGACGTTGTGATCATCCATCAATATCATATTTACAGAATGATGTAATCATCTATTACATATAAAGTATGTAAGTAGCTATAAGTCAGTTCCATTTGTAAAATTATTATTACACCTACTATGTTGAAGGTGCTTTTTATAATATTTTGATGTGTCAATAATGTCTGCGAAAACATAAAACTATAATAGTCGAAGCGGGTTAGGGTCTATTAAACGGTGACATCTCGGATTTATGCCAGTTTTAGTATAGGGCGAGTGCCGCCATGGGCCCTGTGCTGTGCCATTCTGAAGCCGAAAATGGCTCGGACTGATGTCACTGATGATGTGTCTTTATGAAGAGCATTTCGCGGCTGATGGCTGCCAAAAGTAAAAACGCGCGGTTAAGTGCTCGTTATACGAATTGCGCGAATATGACACGAACAGATTGCCAACTTTACTATCTCCTGTGATATTATACAACAACAATAACATAAATGTCAGCTTTCATTTTTATAAGTAAGTCCTAATACAGTAGCTATAAGTGCCTATAACATATTCGCTCGTACTCAAAATAAACTGCAATTCCCGGCCTCCCCTCGCAGGTCGCTAATGTCAGCGTAAATGCCTCAAAATTCAATGTATACGATTGAACAAACTTAAAAGCTAAAGGGTCGAGACAACAATAAAAAAAATGTCCGCTCTCAATTCATGCGACACCCTCCGCAATCCCTCACAAACGCGGTTATTCGAGTTATTTTAAATAATGTAATGCGAGGGAGGGAGGGCGTTTAAACTTATTCAACATAACATAACACGCTTTACAACTCACTTGGGGAGAGGAGCGGAAAATCAATACATGCATATACGCATTTGGCAATATGCATCGGCGCTTCGGTGCATCATATTCGACAGTCATTAGGCTACCTGTCATGGCCGGATATAACGGATCGAACTAAAACGACAAAAACCTAATTTGATTTATAATTTAAATCGAAGAGTTTTTACGATTATGAACGCAATTGTGGCGTGAAATGGAACGTAATCTCTCAAAAGGGCGGGACGGAGAGAGCAGGCTGTCGGATGCAGTTGCCTATTGTTGCATCATTTGAATGCACAAACTTCGCTCGCAATAACAATAATTAGTAGAACGCAATCCGCACTATTTGCGCACAAAATAAAACAACTTGAAGCCAATAAAAGTAAAGAGGTCAACACTAGCAAATAGTAATCCTCTTACGTAGCATTTCCAATTTAAAAAGAATTCCGACCTGTTATCCTTTGTAGAGAGACGCGACATACCACGCGAAACGAAAAAAGAGGAAATTCTCTGTAAGCCACGTCTGAAGGCATATACTCGTATGTGTATGTGTGTGACACGCGGGCCCTCGATTCTTTACAGGTTGCCTCTTCCTTCAGACAGCATCCATTGAAACTCCACTCAGGCTGTGTTAGCTATCTATTTAGTATAAAAAGGGTCCCGGCTTTCTTGCGATCCCTTTTTTATTCGGAGGAGAGCGGGCGGCCTCCCTGGCACCCTCGCTCACTCTCGCCCGTAGCGGCTAACTCTCTACGCAAATGTTCTATATTATTTGAACAAGCAATTAATCGAACAAGCGTGTCTAATATAACTTTTATAAGAATACAAAACAAATAGAATGTAACGAACAAATTTCATTATTTGAAGCATAATGTTTGGTTGGTTTTTTTCGTTCGCTGGTTACTTATCGTCTATTGTGTGAATAGGAAATATGCACGTTCGTAAAAAATGGGTAAAGAAGCTGCATTTTTATTGCGTTTGTAACGACTTTTACAATAAAAAAATCCGTTCCATTGAATGTGCGAGGGTTACATTCTCAGGCCCGAAAAACGCTCGAGGCGATTCAAGTAACGAGTGGAAATCTCAAATATTTAAAG
Source organism: Tineola bisselliella (assembly GCA_028551675.1). NCBI lineage: Eukaryota > Metazoa > Arthropoda > Insecta > Lepidoptera > Tineidae > Tineola > Tineola bisselliella. Next base: position 9,132 of record JAPWLS010001105.1, read on the forward strand.
GCCGGTATGTGAATTTGATTTGATCCGTTTCAAAGTGTTCCGGAATTAGATCATCCAAGTGGTTTCTGCGCGACTCTCTCTCCCCATTCGACCTCGGGCGGTATGCGTCTTCTATCAAATTGTTATTTCACTATATATGTGTATACCTATATGTATGTATATGTGTGTTTGTTATGCTCCTATGTTATAATGAGAGTAAAGTTTAAGGGGAAATTATTCATAAAGCATTGTTCCCTGTTGGAGAGTTGTGAATTGGAATCGGATTGTATCGACCAGCAAGGAGGCGGCGGAATCGTTCCCAAGCGAGTTTGCCTATGAGTGCTCCAGAAAATAGCAATCAAAATTTGATTTACCGCGCTCATAGATCAAAGGAGCTGAAAATCCGCGGAAATCTTCAGGGATCTGCGGCTGTCGAATTGAAAATCCTTGCCACGGCTCGCGTTACATATTTATGAGAGTAAAAAATACGCGGCGGCCTATGAATATATATGTGGGAGGGGGGAGGGTCGAGCGGAGGGGCAAGGTGGACCATCAGCCACTAAGACAATGGAGGTGGCACTCCTCAAAATAGCAGAACGCACCCTGATTAACGCATACTTGAGATGAACTGATGCGCTTTGGCACATGCCTTATCACTGTTGTATAAACGCAAATATATATAATATTGCAATTGCAAAATATTCACACATCTGTGATATCCCACCAGCACACACACATATGCACATATATTAAGCCCACTCACACCACCGCACCGCACCGCACCGCACTATCCAATTTATATTACAATGTTTTGAATTTGACGATACCTTTTACCTGAGTTTTTATATTCAAGAATAATGTGCAGAATGACCAGCCGGGTGTGTGTGTGGGTGTGGGTGCGTGGGTGTGTGCATGGGTGTAGTAGGTAGCCGAACAGTGGTAATAGCGTGATGCAAATATGAATAATACGAATGGCAAATGAAGTAATGGTATTGATGCGTTCAGTTTGCATGAAGATCTATCGATTTACCTCCGAGGGCAGCGAGGGCAGCGAGGGACATGCGAGGGTCGTGAAGAATGTCGCTTTAGGGACTTTGCATGGGGCGGCGTACCCTAAGCCGTTTTCGATAAGGCCCCGGGATAAGTTTTGCGGAAAGTGGACGAAATATATTTCTCCTTTGATATATTTACGCTTATCTGTGTGAAACACTCGCGAGCAATACACGTGCTCTGAATTATGTACACGATGACCCTCCGAGTTCGTTCGCAAATTATTTTCGCTGATGCATTTTTGATGACCTTTGTGACGAATGCATGATCATTTTGATAGCTTTTGCTTATTGCATTACATCGTTACCCAACACTCATCGCTGGCGAACAACCAACCACTAAGTGTGTGTAATAGACAGTCACATAAATACGCATTCATTAAATTCATTTTCAAATGTCCAACGCACTCCCATTATCCTGGATGAGACGCTCTCTCCTGTCATAAAAAGCGAGCCATCGCCACTTTCCCGGCAATCGATTATGCGTGTAAAAAGCGTGTTCACACGCAGCCGCGTGAAGATTGAGATCTCCCGAGTGCTCCTTAGGTGTATGCTTACTTCTTCACATGATAAATGCGCGTTTTCCCGCTTTTTACTCACCCTCGCATCCCTGGCGCGACGCAAAAAATGAATAAGGAAATTTACCTAATGGTTGCGATTCTTTATTCTTTATCTCTATTGTCGCGAAGGACAATGCTCTAATGGCGCTATGACGTGAGCGGATTGCGGGTGGAATTATTCCCTTTCCCTTTTTATTACATTTTTCTCTTTAAAATACATTTATATATTCATTTGCTATTATTGTATATTATACATATTGGCTATTTGAAGTGTATTGATTGGCAATTCATCATACTCGTAGTTGTAGCATGCAATTGTTTTGGATTAGAGCTTTGAAATGTTTGAATTATAAACAGTCGTGCGAGGGATGCCGCGCCATTATTGTCCCCTCGAATACCTTTTATTACCATCGATAGTAGGTGGACGCGTAAATTAGGAACGGAGGTGGCAGAAATGGAATAGATAATAAAACGCCGGGTGTGGGGAAGGCTCCTCCGCGGACAGATGGACGTCATAAGTCACAAGACGCGTGCTTTGAATTAACACTGACGACCGCCGACACACACACACACACACACACACACACATGCACACACACGTATAGCAGATAATAAGAAGCATAATAATATGAACATTAAGTTTGTGCATCTTATTAGATTTGCTCTAATAACTCCCATTTTATTACATGTTTAAATTAGTATAGTGAGGTGTGCACATGGCAGTGTAAGGGAGACCTTTTGGAATCATATTGGTCACTTGCTCAGAGAATCGCATGTATGAGAAAGTGGTTTGCTCAAATTCAAATAAACTTCATCCTAATTGGACTAAAATAATACAATTCTTAACATAATTTTCTCATTAATTAGTATGTGGGTGTAAAAGATACCATCTTTGTGTTATAATTATTTCATCACCATATTATGATTATAGGAACTCATTTAAAAGGCCTTGTGCTTATTATCTTAACTAAAATTTCTCTGAACTTCTTATAGGAATCCAATTAAATGTTGCTTTACAATATAAACGACAGCACAAATAAAATATAATAACTCACTTAATGATCCCAAAATCCATGTAATTATTATTATTGAAGCAGCATTTCACAATTAAATCCAACAAGTGCAGGAACATCCAAAATTTTAGAAATTTATCCACAAAAGGCAACTGTGTTTTTATTAAAATTAAAAGCAAGAGCAGTATACCTCCTCACATGGAGGATGCAAATGAACACAACTCCTTCTGAACAAGCTTGGAGTAGTACTGAAGTGTATCGGTGAAAGGGAACCTCCTCGGATGCTTTATCCGATACTCCGGCAACAATAAAATGGGACGAATACCTATGCTATATTTACAATCTTGCCTCCCATTGGCTGAAACAGCACTGCACCCTTTTGCGCTTGTGCTAAAAAACTAAAGGGTTAAAATACTTACCCCTTTTTTAAATCACAACCCTTCATTTATAACTTTTTTAACCCGCTGCCCTCTATTCTGGTACGGAGAGCTATTGCAATCTAGATTATTATTAAATTAGATTACATTTGCAGTATTTTTCTTAATATTTACTAAATAATTGGTGGCATGTCTCCATAACATAACAAGAACATATTAACTTAAAGAAATAATAAACAGAAAAAAAAATATTTACTTTTAGTACTCAAAAGGAAAGCAATCCAAATACACGTGATGTTGTAACTCCATCACATAATGTCTTCAATAAACAATTTAAATTGAAATAACTACATTTGAATATCAAAAAGGAATTCTTATTTTTCTTTTGCTAAATAACCCTACATTTCATTTCTAAAGAGAGTTATTTCAATCTCGAGTATACGGCTAAAGGTCCAACAATGAATTATACAATTATAATTTACACGTAAATACCCACCTCGAAAATTCATTCATCAAATTCTACAAAAAGAAATTAGAACTATTTCGCGGTCTTCGTTGACGTTTACTTTCAAAGAAATGCAGTTCCATTTATGATACAGCAAAGATGCAGTTACAGAAATAACAAAATTACTATGCATTATTACATTTATTTGATGTGTCTACAGAATTTATGTTTTATTTATAATCATAAATGTGTATATTATTTTCTATTTCATTAAAATCGTTATTACCTTTACGAACTTATATTCCAAATTTAACATCAAACTGCATGACACGGAACGTGTTTATTGTGGAACGTTCCAAATCTCTACTATATAAATTTACATCTCATGTTGTCAGCATTTGAAACAGAACTTTATTTAAATTAAAACTGACTATTAAAGTAATTGTATCACCTTTATTGAATTATATTATATTTTACATAGTGATTGTTAATTTTCTAAAAAATACAAACTGTCAGTGTCATTCATCTGTCAGTTTCGCTGCTACTTAGTGCGGGTTTGATGTTGCTTGGTGGTTTGTGGATATTGTCGAAATTGTTTCTAATTCTGTGAATTAAACAAACAAGATGACGTTGTATCATTTCGGCAATTGCATAGCATTAATGTATGCCCCATATCACATGGCATACAAGCTTTCTGGGACGTAAGTAGACACTTATATAGGTTAATGAAGATAACTTTTATAAATTTACTATTTGATAACATTTACTAAACATCGACGCAATTTGTTTAAATAAAAAACACAGAAATGTAGACAGGAGACAGCAAAAACTAAAAATCAACAACTCCCTTTAACCAATTTGAATTGCTAATGCACAGGTCGGAATATAGTTCCTGGTGGCGCTGTGTTCAGTCTGGCGCCCTGTATCTGATGACAGCACTCGTTAAGATGTTATTCCTTGCTACATTTTTTCCTGATGGTGACGTGTCATTCCGCACACATGTGAGTATATCAGTTGTGATTATGTCTATGAAGTAAATTGACCAACTACAACCTTTATTGTTCCTCATATTTATTAATTTCAGGAGTTTCTAAAAGCATCAGTAGACTACGCAGATCTGTTTGGCCTTCACTTGGCTGTGAACTGGGTGCCTGGCAAGGGTCACACCAAGATATTGACTGCTGGCATCGGATGGGCGGCTGCACAGACTCTGTGCTCCCATGGCGTGTCCCTGTGGCTTGGCGCACGCGGGGCTGAGTTCTCATGGCGCTGGTTGCAGCTGTCACTGAGTGGCTCTCTGGTGCTGTGTGAGTGCTTGGCCGTTTGTGCCACGTTGTGGTTGACAGGCCGGGTGCGTGCGGCAAGGGTGTTGTGGCCACTGCTGATAATGGCGCCATTCTCAGCTGCTGTGTCCAGTCTGTTGGCAGGGTTGTGCGCCCGGGGCCCATGGACGGCGTTGCTCATTCGTGCCACATACGCCCTGCTCTCGGCACTTGCTGCTACGGGAATGTATGCGCATTACTCACACCTCATGGGCTTCTAGGGTCGGCAATAAGTGCTGTCTGATCTTGTTATATGTCTGAAACTGAATTAATAAGATGGATATGAAATTAGAAAGATTTTATAGAATTTATAAATGAAATAAAATAAGGTATCTAAACTAAGTTTCAATATAAAAACATTGTTTTCCAATAATTTTTAAGTGCATTAACTATATTTCCCTAACACACCTCTGTCAAGAATGAATAAAGAAAAACAACATGAAGTAACTGTTCTTTAAATGACAATAAAAATGGACAAATTGGGTTGTGTTTTTATTTTTTAAGATACAAATATTTGTGAGACTGTATGGTCTTTACCCATTGCCTTTGATGAAATTTAAAGGAATTGTCGGTAACATTGAAGGTTATGTCAAAAAACGAGACGCGAGCTGCGGAGTTGTTCGTGGGAGGCTGTGTTAAATTATTCGAGCTATTTGCATTTCTCATTATAATAATAACGTCAAAATAGCAGCATTATGTTGTTAATTGTGTCTGCAGAGACAACGGCTGCTCGTGATCTCTGATGATAACTTCAAATATGATGATAAAGTCATTAGTGTTTATAACAGTGTGTTTGTCGACTTTCTTTACCTGTTTGGCGCAATACGATGTCGCGTGTGTGGAAAACAAGGATGGCGTGACGTTCCTGCCCTCCAGCGATGGCGTCCACGGCAGATACACCTTGGAATGTTGCACGAAAACGCACAGCAATGCTGTCAACTGGGAGAGCATACTGACTGTGGATAGTAGACCAGCTAAGAGTTGTTCCAATTACAGAATTGAGTTCGACACAGCCAGGAAACATTCTTTGTTCGAATACGAAATAACTGAACGGTTAAATTGTTCCAATGTAAGTATAGCGATCTATTGACTTATTTATTGAGACGATGTACGACGTTTCAATGTTGAATGTTATAAAAAGCGATATGATTGGTAGATATGTCTGCGGAAGAATTTGGATCTTGTTTACTCTGGTTGCTATACAATAAAGAACTTGATAAAGTTTGAATCAGATGCACCACAGCTGAAATATAGTTTGAAGCATGTTGAGAATGGGCTGTGGATTGAGAACTTCACAAAAGGAGAAGCACTAGTGGATGCCAGGTAAGTTGATGTTAATCTCAGTGTTAAGTGTATGTAATATGTGGAACGAATAACTTTGCAGGAGTGTGCTGGCTGGTGTTGTCATCAAATTCTTCTTCAAGAACATACCACTGACGGTAGTTACTGTTGAGTTGTGCAATTCCACCAGTTACAATGTCAACACTGTAAGTTGATGCTCATTGTGTGGTTTGTGGTCTGGTAAATGTTGGTCTTAATTTGAAAATTTGTTATTTCAGTGCATTGATATTGAACAGTATTGTGAATATGGGACTTACTATCTGATATGCACGGTCGAGGATCTCCCCTCTGGGCGGTACACGGCATATCTGTCGCATGAGGCTCCGTGGACTGAAGGAGATATCATACCCAATGATAAGCAGACTACTAGAATTACTTTTGGTAAAGAATATGTCCTTTATGTGTATCACTATAGTGTGCTTCTTTTTTCATTTTAGTATAAGGTCCATATCGTTAGTATCGAGTGTAATCACCTTATCATTACTTGAGTGTTGAATCTGCTCAAGAGTGATTCTAGAATAATCGCACCAATAAAATGCAGTTTCAAATGGAGTTCATTATTCAATTGTCATTTTTGAAGACAGGGTTAAGTTTGTAAATGTTGTTTTTGCATTATACTTGCTCATTCATATATATTTGTACAGGGTGATGCACTTGAATGTGCAGCATGAACTGCACCAACATATGCAATCACTATCATTGGCTCTGTCATAAGCATTTTGTTGAAGGCTCTTGCCTTAATAAAACTAAGTGTAATTTGGTTTCTTTATTATTATTATTTAATTACATTTGTCACATGAATATAGTTTGTCATGTTAATGTTTTGTTGAATCATTTTGTTATTATCTGTTTTCCAATAATGAAAACTTATTGATTTGTTGATAAAATGTTTGTAAGCAAGTTTTCCTTGTTTGTGTTTGAGCAGCAGAGGTTATCACAGCACCAATTATCAAGCCTCAATAGTTTAATGCATGCATGATTATTTGTATGTATACAGCTTTTTAGTAATTTGTTGGTTGGTTTTAGATCACGAGTCATTGTCCAGTCCAATTGCGGAGGTATTGCAGGACAGCCTGAAGAGAACGTGGCTACTCAGTGCACTGGGCGTGTGCGTGTCCGTGTGCTGCGTGTGCGTGTGTGTGTGCGTCATCGTGACAAGGAGAGGCACGCACACATTCAAGGGGCTGGTCGCAAAGCAATGGAGGTTGAGGTACAGTACTACGGCGTTAAGGCATTTTGAATATTATTGAGATTGTTTTTGTATGAAATTATTATTGATACAGATATGCAGAAGTGCAGAAGGCAGCAGATGCTGTGTCTAGTCCACCAGACACTAACGGAATATTATTGCTGTATGCCCGTGACTGCGAGCCGTTCATGAATGCCGTCAATGTGTTGAAGCAGATATTAGCAGCCACTGTCACTTGTAAGGTAGGCAGCTGCAGTGGATACAATTGTCAATTTTAAATTAATTGAATTAGCTGAAGATAGAAGAAGCCATTGCAAATGTCATATTGGCTGCATATGACACCAGAGAGGATTATTATTGTTGTTTGTTCCAGGTTTATGATCTATTTGAAGCAAGCACCGTTTGCGAGTTGTCTGTGAATCCAGCGGAGTGGTTGCGCCATTGCATAGAGAGCTGTAACATCATTTTAATAGAGACGCAAACTGCACAACAGCTGTACACTAACAATGCGGATGAACTCACACGTATGCTTCAAATAACATTTATTTACGATTTATACAAAATGACAAACACACATTACAATGAGCATGCAATTTCAGTGTCATCCCCGTTGCTGGGGACGGCGGCTGTTTACAAGTCCGCAATGCCCGGAGACAGCTACTTGCAATATTGCCTCAGACTGATCAGGGACAATGCACATGTCAGCAATGCATACAGGAAGTTCTATGTGGCCAGGTAACATACGTACATGCAATATATAGCTGTAAATAACTTTATAATATAGTATTGTGCTCTAACCAAGGAATCTAATGCTTTTTATGTAGAATTTTCACATGGAATGTTGTTTCATTTACTGTCCTCAGAGTGCACAATATGTCATCGGAGGTGGTTCCAGCGGTGGTCCCTCTCACCAGGTACACTCTTCCCCAGCACACGGCCACACTGCTGCAACAACTGACAAGCAAGGAAGCGCCACCGGAGCTGCTCCTCCAGCTGGAGAGATGTCTGCATGAGTTCACAGAATACGTCAGAGACAACCCAAATTACTTGAAAGACGAACTCATGTTCTTATAACAGCCACACAGGAGCAGATGTCAAGCAATTCATAGTAATGGAAAACAGGGTCAATGTGGTGCAAAACAATTACAATTATTAGTAGTTTTATAGATCTGATTGTTTTTAAATATGTTTTTTATTATATATATTTTTACCATTAATGTAAATGCATGTAAATAAGGTGTTGTATTATTAATTAATTGTTTTGTCATGAATGAGTCAGGCGATATGATGGCAGATGATATTGTAATTTATGTGTTCGGTCCAAGGAGGGAGCCTGTGAGTGTCCATTGTCGTTTTGTACATATTATTTAAGATAATGTTAAGTTTTCCAATTTACGATGTTCCCAGTGAGTTTGGCCACTTGCAACAGCCCATGGAGCAATGTCTGCTGGTCCTCAGAGGCATATCAAATCATAATAACGATCGCGATCGCTTTAATAATATCACTCTTGTATATTTATACTTATTTACTGGATAAATAATAATATACAAGTCCTGTGTGTGTTGCATGTCTTTGCTTTTTACATTGTTGTTGAATATACTTATATGTGCCAAATGGTTTTACATTTAAATGTGTTTTATTTCGTTTTATTTACAATTATATTCATAAAGAACCCCCTTCAGGTGTCTGTGAAGCATTCGCAGTCATCCGTTCGTATTATAAATCGCTTGTCCTAGGCGTTCGACGTTCGGGGGTTTGAGTTAGAATTGTAAACAAAATTTGAAAAGCCCGCGCTGTGTCGTGCGAGCGAGACGGCTATATGTGCGCGTGCTCCGTCTGACTCACGCAGTTACAGACATGGCGTCGCGCGTCGCTATTCATAATACTAGCCATCAACAATTCCGACCGAGCGTGGCATAGTATGGATGTGACGACGTTATTGATTTTTATGAAGAACAAAGAAACATACTCTAACAGGGAATGTCCAAATAAATTAAGAAATGCTAAATCGACAACCGTTTCGTGATATCGCGTTTTAATTTTAATTCTCGCTCGAGACTACAATGGCATTTTTGGTATAAACGAGTAATTCTGATATTCAATCAATCTTATTGGTGTGAATAACTGATATGAATTTTGTTAAGCCAATCTTACATTTTGTACGTGCACTACTATAACAATAACAACGTCATTCTATTGTATATTACGATTAAATTTTAAAAAAGACATATAAATAACCATGGTTTTATAACTTAGGGAAAATTTAACATATAATTTATAAAATGTATACTAAAGAAAACATATTGCACAAACATTTATGATTTAAGCAATACATATTAATGTCTACATAACGGCATCTCCACAATGAGCTCCACTCCACGTCTTTTAAATTTTATCAGCTCGTCATTATCAGCGGCGTGTTATATAACAGTATGCGCCATCTCTCTCACGCACGCGTCAGCACTGCGAGCGCGACGAGCGAGATAGCGCATACTACATTCGATCCTGTAATACGCGGCGTCCAATCGCACTCCATCGAGTTGTGTTCCGGTTCTTTGTCATCAATGGGTCGCCGGGCGAGTCCATTGCGAGTGATGTTATATTAGGCGTATTACAGCAATATTATTGTAGTTCTCGCTGTAAAAATAAATATCATCACCGGAGACGGGTGTTATGCCAATTTGGCGAACGTCCGCAACGTAAGTTTCCGTATATCGAGTTGTCAAATTCGAGCCCTTTCGGCATTAATGGACCGTGCCCACTTCAGCTGATGCGTCGTACGCAAGGCTACTCCAGTAGTAGTCCGGCGCTCGAGCGGAGTGGACGTGCGTTCGCGCGGTCGTACTGGTGTACGGCGCCTTCTGCCCTTCTAGCATGTTCTGGGGACGTCTCCGCGTCCTCGAACACTTTTGTAACGGGTTGCGAGAGTGACGACAACACGGACCACAACGGGAATCTGTCCGCGGCCGCTTCGGACGACGACGGCGCCGGCCGCTCTGCACGAAACCGAAGCGAAATAATGCTCAAATTTCTAACTCATAAGCTGCGAACGCATTCTTTGAATGAGGAGAGCGTTTCTGAGAAGGTGGGTTTTGACGAAGCCGGCACACGTCGAATTCGCCGGCTCGAGGCGCACCGTGAAGGTCACACGATAGAAAATGGCCGCCTCGGTCGATGAGAACAAAGGAGCGCAACGTTCACCGGCTCGTCGCCGCTCCCATACGCCTCGCATTCGCTTGCAACCCAACTGTAGACGTTCCTAGTTTATTCTGGATTGTGCATGTGTAGGTTTGTGTGCGCCGGGCGTGGCATCGCGGAGAATAGGCGCCGTGATGAGCACTGTGAGCCATGGCCGCCGGAGCATTCTACTGTCAATGTTATTGTTGCAGGCCGAGGAGCGGGACTCCGGCACCGAGTCAGACGACGAGGCCGAGCGCGTCCCTCACGGTAAGTCCTCCGCAGGCAATCACAGTACACAACTATGCACTGGGGCACATGCAGAACTCGATGATGCACCAGCAATGATCGCAGATGTAACGTAGCATTGTCATAGTCACGAAACGCATCTGACGTCAGTATGGCAATATAATGGATATACGAATCCACTTATACCTACGTATAGTGCCTTAGATGTGTCCAATAGGATTATTCCATTAACATAGTGTATGTGGCTAGTATCTGGTGCAAGCCACCTATTATCGCAGCACTCCATCAGCGAGGTCCGCGTCGCTTTCGTTACGGCTTCTTAAATAATAGCAAATGTCTTTGTTAAATTGACCTTGACTCCTGACCTTGGACTTGTGAAGCGATTCTGCGTTTACATATCGTCAAAAAACACATTACACGTGTTCCGCGTCGCGTTGGGTCATTACTTAATACAGTTTTACCTGTTTCAGTGTTTAAGCGATATGCAAATATAGGTTACTGCGCGCATCTTTCAAATTCGAATTGGATTGAAATAATCGCCTTCCAAGGTCAACTCACGATTATGGTTTGGGACATGTATTCGTATTCCACCTTCACGACGACTTTGCCAATTTGGATGCGGTACAATTTACGATCTCATTATTATATTTCCTGATCCATTAATGTACTCATTATTATTATTATTACCACAATGTATATTTAGACTTATTTAGCAAACATCACAATGTTTTACGAATACATAATAAATAATATGTATTTCGTTACAACAAACCGGTGAAAAGAATATCCGTCGTGCGCCATCTGCCGGCGCAGGAGAGAACCACTGCTATTATTTCTTATTTGTTTGGATACAGTATATGCATCACTATATAGCTGCATTGTATTGCAATGTTATATTTGAGTATGGGTGGTAGTAAGATGGGAGCTCGTGGATATTGAATGCGGATTAGAAAACATGCCTATCCACGTAGAAACCAGTTGGGCTGCTTGCTGCGTGCTGTGGACAAATTAATTAAACATTATTCACTCTGATGTAGTGCTATGTTATATGGCTGTCTATTGTGATGTTCGAGTCATCCGAGGCCCAACGGCGTGTAGAGGGCAGCACTTGCGGTGAATCCAATTGGAATGAATGTGTTATCTAATCGTATATGTCAAACAGACTAAGATATGAGAATGTATCAAAATATAGGCGTTATATATTAAATTATTCAATAGATTTATTCAAATTCAAATGAAGACAATTCTGCCAATGTCGAGTATTCGGGCAAAAACCCAATAAGAGGTTACAAAATTTTAATTCACGCGTAAACGTTCGTGTCAAAAAAGTAAATTCAATTAAATTATTCATTAATACAATGTTTAATAATGCCTTTTGTTTGAGACATTTTTGACAGCTGTCAAAATTTCTCTCTCAATCGACAATTGTGGAATAGAATTAAAATTAGTTTTTTTTATACATATACAGCAGTAAACATAGGTGTACTTATATGTGTATACATATGTGATTCTGTCGCATGTGTGGAGCTGGAAATGTGGTATCAAGTATCGTTCGGTTAAGTTTATATAGTAGTATAAAGAAGGTCTAAAGTTTGATATAAAATTTATTGATATATTAATTGAACACCCTGTGTGTGCCTACGTTATAGTCACGAATGATAACGCACACAGCAGACTGAGCGACGCTCATAAAAGCAATTAGATAGGAAAATTATATTATTCAATAAACATGTCAATTTACTAGCTTTTACCCGCGGCGTCGCTCGCATTTAAGTCATTAAATAAGTATCAGAGATCATTTCAATAGAAATGAATCAATATGATTCCAAACAGCTGAAACTATAATTTTTTTTCTAATAAAAGGTATCCTATGTTACTTCTAGGTATCTCCAAAAATATGTGTACAAAGTTTCATGATGGTCGGTCAAGTAGTTGTTGCGTGAAAACGTAACAAACAAACTCACGTTCACATTTATAATGTAGTAGAAATTTATTTATTTATTCACCTACCTACAAAATTACATTAGAACTACATATTATAAAAAGGACTACTATTATACAAACTAAATGAAATTTTAATTATAGGATAGGACGGCATTCTCGAGGTGATAAAGGGATAGATACTACACTTCTACTAAATTATTATTATTCTTATTAATTATAACTCAATATTAATTTCCCAAATTGATGGTTTTATGTTAGGTAACAATGCTGCCCCATACTGTCTGGGAGACACCAGATCCCATCTGTAGATACCATAGACAGAAGCTGTTCTTCATCTGCTTGCTCTTAATTTTTACTGGTGTTTTTTTTGCCATTTAGTTTGCAAGTTTTGTGCTGAAATCTAATAAAGGAGTTTGCCATCGCGTAACATCGGCTCATACCGGAAAAAATGTTCACTTTGGAATTTGTTTGGTATATAATTATTAAAATTTATAATTTGAAAGAAAAAAAAATTAAATTCTGTTTTTTATTATTATTATTTTATGTACAGGCTTATGATTGACGAGTTTCTTGTGGTCTTCTTCTCGTCATACGCCTTTCCGAAGCCATTGTAGAGTCTAACGATGAGCAAGCGCATGCCTTTAGTGCCTATGCTAATAAACTATTTTCATTTCATTTCATATTACAGTAATACGATGTAAAGGGTTGAGTATGTCTTCATAATCGTGCCTGCATTGACTTGACTAGTGTGTATTGTATTTAGACTGCAATAATAGCAGTCAATATAAATTACTATATGAGTAGGTGTTTGAATCACTTTCAATGCGATCCAGAGTTCGCAATGAACGTAGAAAAAAACACATATGTTAATGAGATGATTCCTTCGTTGTATAAAATAGGACAGCTGAAACACCGAATACCACCACTTTCAAGCGGAACACCCGTGAAGTGACCTAGTCGCGTTTCGGGATCAGCTTGGAAGTTGCCGGGATAATGAGAGGAGTGTGCCTTGTCAATTTAGACAGAGCACATTCGTCTCCTCAAGCCGGCATAGTGGACATCTGTCTGTGGTAACAGTTGTCTCCACTCATGGACTGCACTCTAGCTTAACATCAGGCGGAGTGTGGTCATATGCTGGTCTACCAATAATAAAAAAAAGGTGTGTGTGTGCGATTCATACACGATAGAAGTGAAACTTCAGTAAATCGAGAAAAGAATGAGATGAATATATATACCAAGGGTAGGATAATTACAAAGTTTATTCGTTTAAAAATGAAAGTATTTTGATTAATTTTAAAAGATATTTTATTTAACATAATTACATAATTTATTGCTCAAGTTCCATATTTTAATTTTATTTTCATTTTTTTTAGTGGGGTGCCTTCGGAGCCGGCCGCGAACGGCCTCTTGACTTTTACATAGATAAATAAATAAAATAGAATACGGAAAAAAAAATTTCGGTTCCTGAAAAAAATCCTGAAAATTTTTTTCAGATCTTGAAAGAGCTTATGATTCTGACCAAGATTGTCGTTTACACGAAATATATCGGACGTTTACTTTCGGAGATACAGCCAATAAGGCGAGCGGCGGACCCCCCCCCCCCCCCCCCTTCCCCCTCACCCTTGTATCAAAAATCGCGATCCACTTAAGGGATATAGTCATAAAGGCGAGCGTCGACCGAAGGTCGACGCGAGCCGCAACCCCCCCCCCCCCCCCCCCCCCCCACCTCCTTCATCCACCAAAAATCGCGATCTACGTAAGACATATAGCCATAAATCGAGCGTCGACCGAAGGTCGGCGCGAGCCGCCGCCGATTCCCCCCCCCCCCCTTCCTCCCCTCCACACCCCCTCTCGCCATCCAAAATCATAAAAAAAATCGAATAGGCCTCCAAATTTCGATCAGAATAACCCTTTACGCGGTCGCGCTGACGTCATCGGTTGTCGAGATATCGCAAAAACAAATTTTGAAATTCGCGCGCGAAACGTCAGAACGTGTCGCATTTCCGTTACATCCGCGTCACATCCGGTTTGAAATCACAACGATTCTAAAGAAGTTTCACTTCAAAAAAAATCGTTTCTTTATATACGAAACATACTCTTTTTCTGTGTATGAAACTTAATGACCTGCATCAAGATGATGGCTGTATCAAATGAAGTACAGTTTATATCTATTACCGTTGCGTTGAGTTTCATATCAGAGGTTATCAGTGGCCGAAGAATGTGTACATCCATGTTACGAATTATAGCCATATCCCTAAAAGGGTTAACAAAGTGGATCCATGTATTTGCAATCTACATGCTACACCTGTATCACCAAATATTTTAATGTTCTATATAAAAAACAACATAAGCGGTGGCGTCAATACGATAAACGCGACTGAGAGATAACAGACAGATTTACAATAATACGAAAACGTATATATAAGTATGATGTAATATGCAACACACGATTGTTAATTATTATTATTGTGGCTGCGCACGCGCACATCTCAATGAGACCGCCGTCCGCGCCAGTATTACATTGATGTTCACGTAAAAAGAGTAGACACCAAACTTGGAGTGTTCTAATTGGCGACGCGGGTTGCGTTCACAAACTAGTAAATCTTGTTCCGTATATTGAACAAGCTTGAATGGAAGACGTCTCGTTCCCTTAAATGGGTTGCACGAGTTTTTGAACGAGCGTTTTAAAATGGTCGCTGCGACGGATGCGGGAAGTGCATTCGCAATCGCATCGTTTTTAAAAGCACACTGCGGTTTGCCTTTACCAAGAGGACTCTGTCATTGACAACAAATGTTATTATTATTATTATTAGCAATCTAATTAGAATTAGATGGCTAACATATCGATTGCTTTAATAACCTGCAGTCAGCTGTTCATATATTCAGTGATTCCCAACCAGTGTGCCACGAAATTTTAGATATATAATAATGTTAATATTATTAAATAATATCATTTAAAAACATACCTTTAACAAGAATAGATATTTAAATCCATATTTTTTTAAAAACATTTTTATTATTTCTTTTCTCTTTCTTAGTGCAGGATTGTAGTGATTCGGATTTTCAGCATTAACCAAAATTAAAACTAAAAATGATGAAGATTATTAAATGTAGAAGACGATATAATAGTAGCATTGTCATTTTTACGACCAAATATAAATGAAATTATCAAAAAACTTCAAGCTCAAATTTCCTTTAAAAATATTCTTATTGTTAACTTGTAATGAATCCCTTAATAAACGTACTGTTATTTTTGTAGTACATATTATTTTATTTCACATACATATTTAAAATTATTATCGTAAACTATGTTAAGTAAATAGGCTTATCTTTGTGTGCCGCCAAATTTTGAAATCGTTAAGTGTGCCACAACAATAAAAGTTTGAGTATCACTGATATATTGATAACAATTTACTCCCATACAGTCCTTTAGTATACCATCTCTACCACGACACATCTAATCGCACCCATTCAATTATTAGAAAAGTCTTAGTTCCTTTTAATTGGTATTTTTCTAATAAGAGTTTCTCGCCTGTGTTCTGCTCTGTTTTGATTGTTTCATTCCACTATATGTAAGTGGTGTGTACACGAGCATCAAAACAGTTCGCAATTGAGTCTCCGATATAGATTAAGATAATAGTTTATCATTTTCACATTACCAATTACGTCATAATAATGTGTTTTTGCTGCGGGTGAAGCAATCACGAGCGCTTATTAAAATCCCTAACTCTGGCCGCAATAATGTTCTCATCGTGAAATCTCGCGCGACCTCATTTCAGTTCAGGGTTCATCGCCCTCGCTCTATGCCTACCTACAATCTAGACTTTTCTGTACCACACACAAACACTAATGACCGACTCGCTCTTTATCTTGCACTATCCATTACGCGTTTACTGCAAAACACACGACAACCGGTTTAGTTACAAGCGGCAATGTATAATGAATGGTTGCGGGGGCTACAGAACGAGATGTGTTAGGATGGTGCTGGTGCAGCTAAATGTCCAATGTGCTGCGAGTGTCTAATCCTAGTGCATAGGTCACATTTGATAATATTGCTCCGTTGCAACATGCAATAATGCGCCGAAGAGTTGGTTTGCAACACCACTGTGCCACTATGCCGGCCAGCGTGGCCACGTGTTCACGAATGTGTTTTGTTTCAGACGACTGTGACGTCATCATGAAGTGGAACGAAGTAACTGATATTAGTGAGTATTGCTTTTTATTAATCTCAATGCAAGTGCCGTTTGGATGGACGTGATGTGTGTGTCATGTGTGGCCAGTTTGTTGGCACTTGGCACTCTCGCGGCGTGTTCATTGAAAGTACGCTCGTTTATTTGCGCACAGGAAGTGTGTACGTCGCGTCGTAGCCAAATGTTACTTAGGTGCGTACAATGTGTTTGCATGTAATTAATTCGCTGCAATAATCACATTGTCGTGAGCGAGCAACGCAAAGGCCGAGGGAGCGCCATCATTTTAAGCAGAGACCGAAATAAAAGTAATGAGCAGTACAGTTATGCGCGGGCGTTGTTTGTCAAGTGGTGGGGGTGACCTTGGCCTTGCTGTTAGCGGGCAAGGTGAACATCTTATTACAATTATACAATACACAGTGTGGGCGGCTGTGTTCTGCCTTCACACTCGGATGGGGTGGTGGGGTGGACGGGGATTCGTATTTTCAAAATATGTACACACACCCAATGTATGCGCACTACTCTGTACATATTTAAAAATAATATCACAATCGTCGCCGGCCCATGCTTTTAGAAGAAAACGCATACAAGTAATCAATGTGGTTATGTTAGTCCGGCGTGTGATCGCATACAACATCCAGCTAACCTAAAATATAATGAATGCCAACTCGTAGACAAATCTAATGTACAATGTTTAATTTACTTTGTGCAGGTATGACAGAGGATTGCTGCGCGTGCGCTCCGAGATTGCTGCCAGCTCCTGATGCTGACCAACTGTACGACCATCATTCCTCCGAGGAGGAGTTAGAGGTAATTGTAATAATAAGTTCAAATGATGATGTGCTATTTCTTATTTCACGACCGGCATTATTGGAAGGCATTCATAAAATCAAAATACAGAGTAACCTTAATGTAACGACCCTCAATATAACGATTTCCTCGATTTAACGAATTTTTCCAAATCCCCCAGAACTGCCCGTAAGAGCTAATGCAAAATATACCTTTACATTACGAATACATTTGTTATAACGAATTTTCAATCTTTGCAAAATATAAAAAGAAAGTATTATTTTTTTTAACGAAAACGTTCGCTATAACAAGGAAAGCAGATTAGTGCCTACGTAAAGTTGAGATTAATAATTTTTAAACCTTGTTTAGGGTTCATTCTCGGGAATTCTCGAGCCGAGAATTCCCGGGAAATCGTTGAGGTTTGTTCCCGGGAAATTAAGCTCGAGAAAAGTCGAGAACTCGAGAAATCATATTTGAGTCTATAAAATAAAATTGTTTGCGTTTGTCGTTTGTTTTAAACGTGGCGGGGCGGCACGGGCCAAAGCATCCTTAACTACTTCATCACTTAATCTAAAAGTAACTACTTCATTGATAATAGACAAGACATTTTTGATTGGATACGCTGAAAGAGAATATAATCGTCTATATCCTGGCACCACAACTTTGCCCGAAATGACTGAAAATGAGTCGTAAGTGGTAGAAGAAGCAAGCCCATCAGAACCTGAACGCGACAGCTTCGAAACTCAATTAGAAAAATCAATTAAAGGCGTTTCGACAAATGAGAAGACAAGTGCAGTGGCGCTGTCAAATCTATAATAAAGAAAGAGTTCTTACTACTGGGAAGAGATCACCAAATCCAAAGTTAAGCCTACTACAACTACAACTGAAAATGAAAGTGTTTTCAATTTCAGGAAATGTAGTTGATAAAATAAGGAACCGGCTGTCTGATAAAGCTATAATGCTTTAGTTTTTCCAACCACTGTATTTGTTGATTAATTACATTATTTGACCCGAAAAATATGCAAAAACGTACGTAAATGTAAATTTCTCGACAACCCGAGAAGACCCGAGAAATTAGCTTCGAGAATTCTCGAGACCCGAGAAATTGATAAGCTCGAGAAATCATGAACCCTAAACGAACCTTATTGTAACAAATTACTTGATATAACGAATTATTTTCTGATTCCCTTCAGTATCGTTATATCAAGATTGCACTGTATACACAAATTGGCAGCATCCGTGCTTAGTGCGTTAATTATATCCATACTAGCTTTTACCCGCGGCTTCGCTCGCATTTAAGTCACTAAACAAGTATCAGAGATCATTTCAATAGAAATGAATAAATATGATTCCAAACAGCTGAAACTATAGTCAGTTGGAAACTATAATAAAAAATGAATTGTTTCTTTTTAATAAAAAGTATCCTATGTTATTTGTAGTACCTCCAAAAATATGTGTACAAGGTTTCATGATGGTCGGTTAAGTAGTTGTAACAAGTAAACTCACATTCACATTTATAATATTAGTAGGGATAATGAATATGAAGAGAGGAGGCGGTGTGCGAACGCATTCAACTGCATTGTCATAATTGACACGAGGATGCTAATGCAGCCGCGATTCACTCACGCTCGCACGCACTCGAGTGCGGTAGAGGGAAACTCGAGACATTTTCGAATCATACTCGCGGTTTTATGACTCGAGACATTATTTGCATTTAGTAGGTGATAATGATGAATTAACCTGTTAACTGGGAGTTTCCTTTCTAATTAGACAACATACAACGGACGCTTATTTTTTTTAAATTTATTTACTTTTAGTAAATGGGCTCCAATAGAGCACTTTTACTCGTCAATACATATACAAATATAAATGAAATTAATTCAATAATTATCAATTTGATTTAACTGCTGTGTACTGCCATTGTTCACTTACATACTAATGTCATAATAATATATAATAAATCTACTATGATGTAGAAGAATAGCTGCTGTATACTGGCATTGTCATCCTATTGTATACCTAAGGGTAAACATAAAATGACATAGATTATGTCCAAGCTTTTTTATCAGTAAGATATTCATCTAACGTGTAATATGACTTTCTTGAACTGATAATGAAGGAGGCTACTAATATCATCGGGCAATTTATTATATGACTTTATGCCAACCCCTATGAATGCTTCTTCCACTAGGACGTGTCAGTACGTCACACCCATAGACCGTCATTTATATTACTATTTTTTTTATTTATACTTAAAATAAATGAAAAACTATGAAATATACCAACCTATATATTTATTGAAATGCAATGGAAAAAAAGAAAATTTGATATTTACGTTCGACGTATTTATATGTCAGGTTAATAATGCAATACACACTTAAATGGTGTTGTGTTTGGCAAATGTGCAACACAATCAGCATGATGACATAAGCTAATGCAGCGGTTCTCAAACTTTTTTGGCGAAGGAAAAGCCTTAATATAATTATAAAAAACTGATTTATATGTATTTATGAATAATCATATTGCAATGTAATATTTAGTTGGAATATTTAGATGTAACCTTATAATCTCCCTTTGGTAGGTATTTTAGCCCTAGGCTTCCGCGGAACACACTTTGAGAATGGCTGAGCTAATGTTTTCCAATATCATTAAGTTGCTTTAAAATAACCGAACGTGGTCTCGTGCAGTTGGACCTGTAATCATAATTGTAATCTATTGTAGGTTACAGTCAGAGGCGGCTCGTCCTAAAGAGCGCTGGTGCAGTGCACTCCCACGAAAATTACAGAAGTAATCTATATTTCTTCATCATACATACTATCCTTACATTACATTCATTCTATTCTACTATGCCTATACAATATTACCTATATCTACGCCGCTGTAATATAAGTTCTGTAATTTTCGTGGGAGTGCACTGCACCAGCGCTCTTTAGGACGAGCCGCCTCTGCTTATAAGCATGAAAAAGCAACAACGTTCATATATTTGATAAACACTTTGTTGTATTACGTAACCATGTAACTTGCTCAAGTTATAAAATAAAAAAAAGCGGATGGTTCTCTTGATGCGAGGAGTGGAGGGGCCGAGGGACGAGGGGGGGACAGGCGTTGACCTCAACAGTTCGGCCACTTGCAAAAACCTAAAATTTCAAGCACTCTACATGTGTTTATTGATTTTCCTTATTTTTATTGATTAGCCGATGTAGTGGGGATGATTAATATTATATTAGTGATGGGCAAGAACATGGGATCTATCTCGAATGTTTTATAATTGGTGGCAATCTTCATATGAACTCTATTATGAAGTTTCGTATCATGAGGATACAACTATTATATAAGAAAATATATAATGGTTTTTTAAAAGTATATGATGTAGGTACTTTCTGCTTCATTTATACAATTTTTATATAAAATAATTCTAAAAAGATAGATGAGAGAGATCTATCATTTGTGCAATAATAAAATTATCATTATGTGATGATCCAAGCGAAATAGGGTTTAGTTTGGTTCAGCATGGTTTGAGGAGAACAATGTCCGCTCATTCTGAATGATCCACTGTGTGAGTAACAGCATCCGATGCATACATCACGTAACATTAGTTGTAGTGAGCATACAACCGCCAGGTCATCAACGGAGAGGCGCCCGCAGAGGTGTCGTCGGCGCTGGAGTCTCGCCGCCGCGGCGCCAGCTCCCCGCCGCCCGCCGCGCCGGAGAAGAGGAAGTGGCAGCACTCGGACGACGACGACGATCACAAGGTCCACTCCCACTTGCATTCCCATTCCTATGTCGCACACATCAGACAACCTGCTCACCTCTATCTGAATTCTTCGTATAATCAAATTAACGTCAAACATTTAATGTTCCAGATCGAGACTCCAGTTCGTTTCCGCAGCTCTCCACCACGCGAGTTGCTGCGTCCTCGTCGCGCCCCTCCTGCCGCCCGCCGTCCCCCTCACTACCCTCACTCGTCCCATTCTCCCCATTCGTCCCATTCCCCGCACTCGCCCCAGTCCCCGCAGTCTCCGCCGCATACGCATGAGTGTGAGCGTCGCGCGCGCAGAAGACATAGACCGCAGCTGGACTTCGACAAGATGCAGCAGGTAATGCACACACATATGCGCAGCTCGAAAATACTAAAAAGGGCACTAACATGCAATTACAGTCAATTGTATGCGTACAATAATGAAAAAGAAATGCATAAATCACGTTGCGAATGTTCCGCTCTGATAACACCCACTCACATGCGTTATGTTCCCACGGTCTCACGCATTATGTTTTCTTATGTTGGTAAAGGGTTAGTGCAATGTGGATGCTGTGTTTTCAGTTGAAGGTCGGGGGCGGCGGAGTGACCTCGTGGCGGCAGGTCGGAGGCACCGGGGGAGAACTCTCCGTGTTCTGCTGGTGAGAGGTGAGCCGTCGGTGGCATGGGGCCGCTGCTGCCTGCGTCCTGCATGTCGTGGTTATTCCATTGCCATGCGCTTGTTCCAGCATCCGGTCGGGAGTGGCTCGCTTCGTGATCTCGCACTGTGACGATGTACATATCCGCGCGCGCGCATGTTGGCGGACATGCGGCGTGTCGTGCGCGGGAACACTGACTGGACGTGGGCGCAAGGTTGTTAGAGCATATTGTTGTACTTATGTAAAATAATAATCCTTGCTTTTAATATCTCTTGTGTGTAGTAAATGCTTGACGAAAGCAAAGATCTCAGCGCGACGACGCCATTGCACTACGAACGATCTATCTAATTGGATATGACAATCCCCCTCACAAGAAGTACAAAGCTAATATAAAACGTTACATTATGTTATAATATACATTAATTACCACGTTATGTTATTAGATTACCATAGATTAAGTGATGCGATTAGAGTGTGCGCTGACGGGGAGGGGGCAGCGGAGGGCGGCGGGGGGATGATATTATGCTTATTTGGGAAGTACCGAACATATCTGCTGTTTTATGTATAACTATGTCTAAAGTGACATAATTCCGAATCTGCAATGTCGCATACCATATGATTATTGTGTAAATATTGTCAATGATGCATAACAATGATGGGGACAGAGGAATTGTCAATTGTATGGCGCGTGGAGTGTCGTGGGAGTCGTGTTCGACGTGGTGGTGTGATACAGTGATTATTCTAGGGACTTTAACAAATTTTCAAATTTATATGATTGATTATAATGTTTATATTAAGTTTTTAATATTGCTTGAATACGTGTAATATGAATTGCAGTTAGTGGTAGTAGGTATAACAAATTGTAACATCTGTCATTCGAGATGAACTCACTCCTTAGTGTTAATGTGTTATTTTTGTTTGTTTTTATTAAGTTTGCGTCCACGACGGCCGCTGCCGGTCTCTGAGACGCGTCTCACTTGGGGAGGTCCTCGGGAATGCTGTGAGGAGTCTCTCAGGCGCGAGGGCCTCCTCATTTTGACGACTTTTTATATGAGAATGGTAGTTTTGGATATGTGGTGATATTTGAGATAAATTATTTCGTTTTAGTTTTCTTTTTTGTATGAAATTAACAAATAACAAATGTAATAAAGAGTCAGCAATGACGCATTCATTGTTGTTTCATTTGAGATCCCCGTGAGGCATTCGAGCTCTCCCTCATTCCCAGTATGCAGTTAGTACCATAAGGTGCTGGTTCTAATGTTATGGAATAATAAAAACAACAGTAATTCTTAATATTAATGTAATAATAATAACCAATCACAATAAATGCTGAAACATTTGCAATATTATATATCAATGTTCTGAAAGCAAATTATAACATGCATCAATAATATGAAAGTTTATGTTCATGTTGGAGTGTTTTTACTGAAATATTTAAGCAATGTGTTGGATTGAGACGTCGTGGGAGGCGTCGGGTGCGGCAGAGGTTTCTTGGCAATGGGTTGCTCCTTGGTGCTTTGAGTGGGGGCTTTCGTTTTGGTGAGTTGTGTGAGCCAGTTGATGGTCTCTGGTTTCTTCTTGGCCGGCGACATCAGCCTCTGGTGAGGAGCCTCCCCGTTCAACACAAAGTTTGGCATGTTCTTGGTTGGGGTGGAGAAGGAGACCACTCTGACTTTGGGAGAGTCCGGCATCTTGACAGGGGATAACTCAAGTTTGGGGGAAATTTTCTTAGGCGTTTTGTGCTCATAGCACTTGGAGGATGTCATGAATGATGCGCCTGCTTTGGCAGAGTACGTCCATGTGGAGTTCTCTTTGTTGTTTGGACACAGTCTGTCAGTTGGGCTGCCACATTGAGAGGAGTATGCGTCATCTGCACCATGCTTTGTGCTGCTGTTTGTGGCCAGCTTCATTCTCTTGGCGTTGTCTTCATGTTCTTTGGCCGCATTCATCATATCTGTCAGACATCTTTTACTTTGGTTAATGGAGGCGTTTTCCAGTTTTGCCCGTTTGCTCTGGGATGAAAGTGTAAGCGTTTTTTTACGTTTAACAGAACATTGTGGGCGATTTGTTAAATTCAACTTGGGTACTATCTGCGCCTGTCCCAGTAAGTCTCCATCTCGTTTATAGGACTCTTTGCCGATCCTCCATATCTTGTGTGTGGAGTCATCACCGCATGTGGCTAATTTGATATCTCCCATGTTG
>JAPWLS010001423.1:0-45450 GCA_028551675.1 Tineola bisselliella
ACCTGGCGAACTTTGTTCCGCCTTAGAAGCAATAAATAAGCAGATTTTAGATTTTATTAATTCAATTTTTTATTAGGAAAAACAAATAAATAAAATCAAATATTTTAATGATTCTTTATTGTTCATGTATTTTGGTGCATAGATTGCACTCTTCTCTTCACTTTGTGATATACGACAACATTACTCCCTCCAAAAAGGAAAGCTCAATATCCAAAACGCGCAAGGGTTTACGTCGTCGTGAGGAACGACGTAGTGCCTCGTTTAATGCTGCAGATGTTGAGAGTTGAGTTGAGGCTATTCAAGATCCTGCTGTTGAGCGTTAGGAGGCCCAGCTGATTTGTCTCCGTGTCCATTTGATAAATTTTGTTGTGTGATTTGAGTTGATGCACCAGGTTGATAAGTGAACGTGTCCGGTAAAACATGATCATTGACATCACCCTTACCTCGTTTTGATCCACGACTATAATAGGAATAATTCTTCGGCTTCTTGTTGTTACTCACAGTATCGTTTTTCGTTTCCAAACTGTTATCGTTACGAATGACATCATTATCATCGTTGTTCTCATCGTTAGTTTCTCTTCGCCTAAGTTGATCAGAGTGTTTCCGTTCGATTACTCCATTGTTCATTTCAACTTGATAGGAGTAAGTCTTGGTGCGTTTTGATATAATTCCTGGTTCAGAGCCTTTCCCTATAAATTTGTTAACCCAGACTATGTCTCCAATCGAATATTCTGGTAGAATAGTTACTTTAACTGATGGCCTGAGTTCCTGGAATAACCTAACTCTGTCAAGATCCTCCTTGACGCTTGATTTAAGAAGATTAAACGTAGTGCGCATTTATCTTCCAAACAACATTTCGCTTAGTTGGTATCATTACCTTAGTTGGCGAATCTTTTTTATTCACTGGATATGTTTGGCTGCTTTCATTGTCGCTAGATTCGCTAGACGTGTTGTGTCGTGCTAGGCGTCTCGTTCGAAACTGTTTATGCGTTGCTTTGCCGCTACTAATGCTCACTTTTGAGAAGTGGTTGTTCTTCCCGCATAACCTACAGCGTTTGCCTCTGACTGGACATTCTTCTAAATTAGCGTGATAGTCTCCTCCGCAGAAGACGCACATTTGATTGTTTCGTAGTTGACGTTTCTTCGATTTCAAAGTATCGTTACTTCTCGTTGTTCGTATAAAATGTTGCATTATTAATAAAATATAAATGCAGTTTTAACATGAAAAAGCTGTTTATTTTCAACCACAATGACATAAGTGACAATTGTATTTTAATTACGCAACAACTTTATGTATCAGTTTATTGTTAATTATAAATTATTAAGACCATTAATCGAAATATAAACTATCCTATATCTCAAGTTAGACCAAATTACACATAAAATGCCAACTTTCATCGAAATCGGTTGACTTGGTGAAGAGTTCACTGGGAACATACATATGACACTGGATTTATATATATTAAGATTATGACATTAGTATGTAAGTGGACAGTGCCAGTATACAGCAGCTAAATCAAATTGATAATTAATAAATTTATTTCATTTATATTTATATTTGTATTTTTATTGACGAGTAAAAGCGCTCCATTGGAGCCCAATTACTAAAAATAAAAATAAAAGTACTACTTAATAGAGGCATAAAATTCGAAAGTAGATAATAATATGGTAAGGATGTTCCATATGACCTTGTGGAACTTATAAGAAATAGTCTGCTAGTGAGAGGGTACCTGTGAAGTTGACCCTCCTCAAGTATCTCAGCAATTCGGCGCCGCTGGCGGGTCTCATCGCCTCACAAAGGCCCGCTTTGCCGCCGCATACTGTCGCGTGCATACCCCTTTAACAATCATAACATTGTTCACAATCTTGTACTCAATACAGGAGTACGTATCTGTATAACTTTATAGCATTGAGTTGTCATCACCAAATGCTATAAATTTATTGTTTCTTACAACAGTTACATCCTTAAGCTAAATATATCCACTATATGTACTTGTTTATATGTATATATATACTAGCAGTTGCCCGCGTCTACGTCTGCGTAATAATGAAGATATAAAGTACATACTATGAAGTTTAAAGGTGTTTCATATTTCAGTCAACAGACAATGCCTATCACACTTCTGTAATAAAGTGGCATCTAACCATAATAATGACACCTAACTTTAAAAATTTAAAAAGTTTTATACTACATATATAAAAATGACAGACGGAAATAAAAATAAATATAGAAAAATGATGATCGGTTAAGTAGTTGTTGCGTGAAAACGTAACAAACAAACTCACATTCACATTTATATTAGTAAGGGATGTTTGTGTTAAATTATTAATTCGCAATGATCTCGGGGAATTAGTCCATCGAAGTGAGCTTAAAGTGGAAGTATCGCTGTTTGCGCTAACAGGAGAACTTCGGACATAACTTTGGTTATCCGAGTTTGCGTTTTGCACAAATTATTACGTAATACAATAAAGTTTCTTCATTGTAATATATTGTATAATAATAATCATGTTGTATTTTGAATAAATTACACTAAACGGTTAAAGTAAATAAACAACCCCCTCCACCCCACCCTCACTCGCCCCGCTGATATTAATTTAAATGGATTAAATTTAGTAATCGGTCCTAATGGCTTTTGGATATTTGTCTATAATGAACAGACGACGAGTTTCTGATATGGACGAAGTTCGAAGCTCCCGCAACCGACTACAAGGGGTACTTAGGGGGCGCTATTCAACACACAGCTATTTGAAATTTGATTCAAAGTTGTTAAGACCTTTTCTTGGGGTGCACAGGAATCAGAGCCAAAGAGTGTTGAGGTTTAAATATTATTTATTTGTTATTATGTTATGGCGTTATATGTTGACTGGCATGTTTATATATACCTCGAGTGACGTGGAAGAATATAGTGTTTCAGCACGTTCTGTTACAGTATTTGACTGAAATACTTGGGAGTAGGAATCCTGAATGTTATTATTATGTCCTAAAGTTTAAGCCACAGGTCAAGCGAACGGGAGGGGAAGAGGGGGAGATAGGTACTGAAATTACTTTGTGTTCCAATTTATATAAAGGCCTATTAATAATGAAGCAACATGCCGATATGATTAATATTAGTAATCCCCAATTAGTGGGCGCGTATGCATGACATGACATTAACTAATGTTGCTGATGTCCGCATTGTTGATTGAGATACATTATATACTAGCTTTTACCCGCGGCTTTGCTCGCATTTAAGTCATTAAATAAGTATGAGAGATCATTTCAATAGAAATTAATCAATATGATTCTAAACAGTTGAAACTATAGTCAATTGGAAACTATAGTAAAAAATAATATATTTTTTTTAGAGATGTGCCGATTATGACTTTGGCTGACTAGCCGACTAGCCGATTAGTCGGTTGTAAATAACCCGACTAGTCGGCCGACTAATCGGCCAAGCCGACTACGGTTTAGGGGATTCCCGTGACGCTTCGTTTACAGCTGATTCGCTGCAATTTCTGTCACTACTGACATGTGGACAAATATAAATAACAAAAAAAGTTTTTTTGAGTTTTAACGTTTGACGATAGTTTCAAATATCATCACGCAGTATTGCAATATATGTCATTAAATAATATGTTGATTTGTTTTTTAATTAAGATACTAATTTTGTTTATTAAATGTCATCAATATATTTTCTTTACAAGGAAGTAACACATACATTTTATTGAGAAATAGACACAAAGTAACAATCCGGATAGTCGGCGCTTTTTACCGATTAGTCGCCGACTACCATAGTGGCCGGATAGTCGGCTTTACCGACTAGTGGCCGACTAGTCGGAACTTCTCTAATTTTTTTAAAATAAAAAGGTATCCTATGTTACTTCTAGTACCTCTAAAAATATGTGTACAAAGTTTCATGATGATCGGTAGTAAGTAGTTGTTGCGTAAAAACGTAACAAACATATTCACATTTATAATATTAGTAGGGATTAATACGTGACGTCATACATTCAATAACATATCTTGGAGTATTGAAATTACTTCATATTAAGATTGGATTGCGTGTGAGAATAAGCCGGTGGTTTCCTTGTGTTTAGTTAGTGGAAGTTACTTGTGTGAGTTTGCTAAGAACGCTTTTGTGCCAACTGTTAAGTCTTTCAAAAGTATTCGCTCGTGAATTGTACAATAACAATGATGGCTGCACGACAATGCGTGGCTTAGTTCGAAGGGTTTGTTAACTGTTCATTACGAAAATTGTTCAATTTGTTATAAGTTACATTCGGGATAAAAATAGATTTATTTACGTATAAGCTTGTTTGTAAACTTATTAAATACTAGCTCTTGCCAGCGAATTCGTTCGCGTAATAATGAAGATATAAAGTACTATGAAGTTTAAATTTTAACATGAAAATGCAGTTATTGTGACATAACTGTAATAGTTAGACATTTGGTATCGACGACTTTTTTGTAGACATTGATGTCCCCTATAAAACTGTAGTACATCACTTTGCTCTATTGTCAATAATTTCCGCAGCGTACGCAATATAATGTTTATTTTGTATTTATTTTCACATTTTGAGTTACATTATTGAAATTTTCATTCGGGTCTTTGAAAATATTCTATAGCCTATGTTCATCAGGGTTAATGTAGGATTCTAATGGTGAAAGAATTTTCCAAATTGATCCAGTAGTTTCGGAGCCTATTCAATACATACAAACAAACAATCAAATGTTTCCTCTTTATATATTAGTATACATCTATTTAAATCGGGAAATATTTCTTAAAGAGTAAATATAAGAACATTAGAGATCGTGAGCTGTATTCTATTGTATTAAAGCAGAAAGAAATTTCTAAGCTATTGATAATAATTCAGCATAATAATAAACCTTATGAGATAATAAAGATAGCAATTGTCGTCGTGTGATGCATTTCGCGACATCTGTGGAGTCTACAAGTCTACAAGTCAGATGAAAAATAGCTGAAGTATTCGTAATTATAAAATGCACTCGTAGTATAACTAACTCATGCACTTTATCTTAATTAAGGATGCATTGAATAATTTATCTATAGTCTATACTAATATTATAAAGAGGAAAGATTTGTATATTTGTAACGAATTGGCTCAAAAACTACTGGACCGATTTCAAAAATTCTTTCACAATTTGAATGCTACATTATTACTGATTAATATAGGCTATATAAATTACAGGAAAAAAATTAGCAGAGAGGTAGTTAGTAGACATCATCTAAGAAAGGATTTTGCGACAGGGGTGTGATAGGCAATTTCTGTTGACTGAAATATGAAACATCATTAAACTTCATAGTATTTTATAATATCTTCATTATTACGCAGACGCAGTCGCGGGCAACAGCTAGTAATAAATAAATAAAATAAATTCCGTGTCTTTTTATAATAAGGAACTATTTCCCAACTGTCATACTTTTCATATAGGAATGCAAACGAGTCTCGCACGCACACACGCACACACGCACACACGCACACACGCACACTGGTACTCAGAAGCTAATCCATGGAATATAACCTAAGGACCCGAGCGTATTGAAGTGACTAATATCTGGGTATATTTTATAACGTTAATTAAGTGTCATCAGTTACCCGGACAAAATGTCGGTGTACCCTGCTGCTGACACGCTGCAACTAATCTTGACATGAATGGACGCATCTAAATGGGACTCTGCATGCCTACGCGCCCTATTCCCTTGCGTTACGATCTTACCACGATTGCGATTCGATATTTCTATTTAATTGTATAAAAATAAGTATAATAAATAAATATTATTATTACTGACATTTATTATTTTTAGTTTCTTATTACATTTAAAACACGGACTAATTGTATACGGTAATTGTGATTTCTACTGTAATATGCCAATGGTGAAGCACATAAATGAATGATGTTTAAAGTTTCAATGGATCTCAATCTTGTCAGTTCCCGTAAAAAATAACACCAATTGACGGGGAAATATATTGAAGCTCCACACTTTTTTTCGACCAGAACAAATTTGTTACAATTCGCTCTGATTTCGATTCATTTGAAGGTTTACGAGCCGTGACCCCGCGACCCCGCTACCCCGCGACCTCCCCTCCAGACCATGACCGCTCTTAACTTCACAATAAATCCAATTTCACATAAAACGGATCGTAATCGAAATTCAGAATCAAATCTTTAAGAAGCACAGGAAAATTATTTCTATGTTCAAAGAAATACGGTGTATAATTGGATTTATATGTGAGTTTATAGGAAAAGCGCGACCTCGATACATGTATGAAAGGCTTTCGTCTCCCAAACGATTTCTTTGTATAATATAACACGACTACAGGTTCCTAAATTAAGTTTCATATTTATTAACTATAGTTTCAGCAAACTCCGCTTCAGTCGGATGCGAGGAAATTTATTTATCTCTATTGGTGCTCGCAGAAGTTGTAGTGGTTAGTGCGGCGCTTTGGAGGAATATTAATAAATTTGTAAGAATACATAAAGTCTAGGTTTTATGGACAAAATGGGATTTATGTAAGTGCTTATTTGCTTTGTGAAATTGTCACGTACACACTGCAGAGTGGTTCGAAGCATTTCTCATAACTTTTTACACATTATGTATTCTGAAGAGATATTTGGATGAGATATAAAAATTTGCTCCCCCTTTCACGAAACCCTTCAATAAGCGCCCTGTTTGTTTTAAATATTTATTTTTTATTAAGGCGACCCATATTCTCATGATAAAAAGAACAGAAGCGCAGAAGGACAATACTCTTCTGGATTTCTATTCCATCTATCCATTATTCTGCGGAGAATATCACATTTGAATGCATAGAAAAATTGGAATATTCGTGCAATGAAAAGCTTCAAAAAGCTTTGGATGATGTATAAAGGCTGCATCTGAAGTCAATTGTCAGTTGTCAGTTGTCAGTTGTATGTGTTCGCGATGCGAGTTTCGATGACGAGTTATTTGTGCGTGAATGGCGAATGCGTCGATAACGCGATGGCGTCTGTGGAGTTGCTATTTTTGGCTAAAGTTTGTTTTTTGTTATTATGTGCCGCTTGTCCGTTTGTTAACAGCTTTTTGTTGGCATAACATTTGTTTAACCTCGTATTGAGTGTTGAATACATGTGTTGTTGCTTTTTGTGACTTTATGTACATTGTTTTAGCTTTTACTGGCAAACATATGATTCTTTTATATCACGAGTAATGCGTGTAATATGGTCGTAGGTTTGGTTATCTCGTGGGCACTGTGGGGACAATATTTCACAAAATTATTGAGTATCTAGCCATAGTTGGATCGGTTCCAACCGGATTCGTTATAACATAGAACATATATGCCTATATATACCCTGAAGAAGCACATAACTCGTATTATGAAACATTTTCCATTATAAGTTTAATTTAAAACTAAACCCGTGGGAAAAATTAATTGAAATTTTAACGTTAGTGGATAGTTCATATATTCCGAGCTGGCTTATGGTGGTTACTTCGATAATTTCATTCTTATTTTAGAGTATATATAGTGTATATATATGTATGTTTGCATATATAGATAGACCAGCAAATTTGGGAAGAGAAATACGTAACCCTAAAACAATAGTAAAGCCAGTTTATATGTAACTAGCTTTTACCCGCGGCTTCGCTAGCATTTAAGTCATTAAATAAGTATCAGAGATCATTTCAATAGAAATGAATCAATTTGATTCCAAACAGCTGAAACTATAGTCAGTTGGAAACTATAGTAAAAATCCTATGTTACTTTTAGTACCTCCAAAAATATGTGTATAAAGTTTAATGATGATCGGTTAAGTAGTTGTTGCGTGAAAACAAACAATAATATTAGTAGGGATGAACAAAAATAACATTTTCGTATGTCCGTAACTTCTATCCTATTACTACTCTTCTAATTAGATTTTGAACTTTATGTTGGAATATTTAATAAGGTTTTATTTTCATCTGCAACCTTATAGCCTCCCCGCAGAGGCATGTGCATACTGGCTGATCTAAACTAAACAGAATGGTTTTTCCAAAGGCATCAGTAAGGAAAATGATAAATTAGAAGACATATGAAAACTTCTTCAAACAAAGCCATCGCATTTCTATTTCCTGTTACATTGTATGAAAAGTTATTTGTGTGCGAATCGTACAAGTGCTCGTGTGCGATCTCGACGTTCAACAGAAAATGTAGTTAATATCTTTCTGGCAGAGAATGCTTTCGCACATTCAACATTTAGCTCGTCTCTGGCAATAAAGTATGAATTTGTCATCTGCGTTTGACAATGGTTTGTCTATGTACCCCGTTTGTCTCAATTTTGCTCAGTTCATACCAACACAGTTATGTATTTGTGAGAATCATTTCGACATTATTTTATTTACCAGTATACATATAATTTCGTATACAACTTGACTGCAAAGGTCTCGAAATGTTGGAGTAAAATTAAGATAGGTTGCCCCACTTACTTGATCGCATAAGCGAATACCATCACAGCATCAGACACGAACTGCAGCTGCCCCTCAAATTCCGTGTTGTTGACAGACAGCTTCTCTTTGCCAGAACACGATGTGCCGTATTGTCCGTTGTATGGAGTCCTGGGGCTACCGGGATAGCGGCATTGAAAGTGGTCTTCCCAAAATTCTGTTGCAAAATATTCAATTAGATATAATCAAAATTAATTAAATAGACTGGAAGTAGCCGGGATAACGAAAGGAATGTGCTCTGTTGTTTTGGACAGAACACATTCGTCTCCTCAAACCGGCATAGTGGACATCTGTCTGTGGTAACAGTTGTCTCCACTCATGGACCGCACTCTAGCTTAACATCAGGCGGAGTGTGGTCATATGCTGGGCTTTCAATAAAAATAATTTAAAAAAGACTGTTGTAAACAAAATTGTATAAATTAAGAATTTAGTTAATTATATTGTGGGTGTAGTTTGTATAAAATTTCAATTAACAGGAGAGCTGCTTCTGGTTGTGCTTCCGAGGATTATTCGCTTAGATTGCTCACATCATGCTGCTGGAATGTATTCGCTACACCCGCTCTAGAGACACGTGCGGACAACATTACCGGGCAGAACGCAAGAATATATATATTAAATTTAATCTTTTATGTTCTAGTATCTTTGGGGGAATCTGGACATCACTTTACCCTGTTCTGTGAAGTGGTCACTTCCTCCTTCCCCCTCCTTTCCTCCCCATTTCTACATAAAAGCTTGTAACAAAAACAACTACTCAAGCCTTTATTTATTCCAGTCCATTGTGTCTTTAATAATATAAATAGTTGTGTAATCTCGGATAAGTAAAACACGATGTACCATTTTGCTGTACATGAGTGGTGATTGCTGCTGCCGTATAGAAATGGTGGTCGACAGGTGGTGGTGGCAGAACCATCTCGTCATATTCAACTACATTCGAGTTATTCCAGAAGCACTTGTATGTAAACACAATAATATTCTGGTAACAATGTTTGTGCGTCGCAGTGTAGTCGTGTGCCCCGTAAGGCACGTGTTTTGTGAAAGCTTACGCCGCAGGGAAGCCATGAATGGAGATGAATTTTGGCAAGAGATTTCACAACAATTAGACAAATATTACTTCATTTGGAATCCCGGCTCTTAATGTGGTATGCAAAGTGAAACTCACCAGCGAACCATGGGTTCCGTCTGTTGTTCTTTACGTTTAACCCCAAGAAGTAGTCCTTGAAGCCTTTCACATCGTTTGCCTGCGGTTGTACACTTATTGTGCCTAAAATCGTTTTTTAGATATAAGATAATCAAACCACGAAAAATTGAATATAAAAACAAATCATACCTTCAACGGCTCGTTCATTGCCATCAGAGACGAGGGCCCTTGCACTCCATCCGTCGGAGCCGACCCAACTGAACGCTCCGGTCGCATTCCCTCGCTCCACTGCGCGCATCACTCCGGCAACTTCCTGGTCTGAGCCGAATATTATCGCACCTGGACAGATTAACAACCATAAACCTGCATACATTTTGCATGTGGTAGCAGCTGCTTTCGTTCATCGATCGCACTTTGGTAACCGCTATCAGACGGAGTTCACTCATATTCGATATAATAGAATATTTAAAAGGAATTTTGATGTAATATTGAAAGAGCCCGCTCATGAATATTCAGTTTGACTCAATGACTCAACAATTCAATTATGACAAGATTACAGATAAGTAGCCCCTCTTATATAATAATATACATAAGCACTCAACGGCCATGCCCTTTCACCTCAACGCTTCACGCGGATTATTTACAGAAGTAACTCACGATGGCATCCACTATGCCGGCCTACAAGGCAGCTAATCAAACAACATAGAGTTTCCAGTTTATTGTGTAATGTAAAGTGGGGTATTAAAGCCTAATGATCAGTTTGTGGCGAAAGGCGGTTCCAATTTGTGTAACCATTTTAGCGAAAAATTGTCTTGCACGCCACAGCTGGCTATCGGTGGAAACCAGATACACACCAACCCCCCGCAACCCCCGGGCACACCCGCCCACTCCTCCCCACTCTACGCACCCGCAATTTATTTTCCTAAGATCTTACGGGGTTATTCTTGAAACATGATTTTAATACGATTAATGTTCGATTTTAATCGTGTTTTAGCCAAAGAATCATTAAGTTCGCTTTATTGTAAGGAATTACGAGATCTTTATTAATTAGTATAATAATTGCATAAATGTGTATAATATAAATGAAAGTGATTCAGCAGCTGGAAGCAGCTACATAGTTGATAGCAAATGTTAAGAATAGGGTTGTTTTGGAGACATTGTTTCAGGAGTGCGTCCATGGCCGATGGCGAGGGCAATCTTGATCAACGGGCGCGGGCAGATCACAAACACGATACAAACCGGAATTTATTCCCCAACAAAATATCCAATCAAACAACGCTTCCTGGTTTTACATAATGGACAGGTATTGACTACTTTTAAATGTGCTTACAAGCCAAAATTGACGAACCAGACAGGCACTTTATTTAATTTTAATGTTACAATGTTATTTTTAATTAATTATACGGGTGGTTTTGCAGCCGTTGATACTTATGGATCCACTTGTCTTCCTTCAAGTGAGATGTGAGACATTAATGAAATTGTAAGAAGCGAAAGAAACAAGGAACGCCTTAAATAAAGATAGTCTCTGCCTCTCCCAGAGGAATAAGCTTGACGTAGCCAAGTAGCAGGTCGGGTCCCTGGTGGCAGTTTTCGCAGCCAAATAATCACATAACATACCCACTGTCTTCTAAATAACATGTAATTTTGTTCTCGTAAAAGAAAATTGTTCTGTCAGCTTTAACTTGTGACTCACTCACTCACTCACTAAATCCATTGATGACATTTTGACACACGAATCAAGGTCACACGTTTACTTTGCCCCGTAATATATATTAGGCTTTAATATTATGATTATTAATTAAAAGGTGGTCTTACAGGCTTCCAATTTGAATATTTGCTATAATGATAATATAAGTCACCAATTGTTCATTTAAATTGCCTTCGAAGGACATTTTAAGGGACTTATGTACAATTACACTCCTTTCAACGACCAAATGGATTATTGATCACCTGAATTAAGACAGAATTGAGTTCAGTGCAAAGAATAATCTATACTAATGTTATAAAGAGGAAAGATTTGTATTTTTGTGTGTATGTATGTTTCTAACGAATCGGCTCAAAAACTACTGGACCGATTTCAAAAGTTCTCTCACCATTTCAATGCTACATTATCACTGATCAATATAGGCTATATAAATTACAGGAAAAAATAAGGATCCTTACTAAAACTACAATAATTTAGCCCAATGTTGCCAAAAATTGCCATAAAATGAAAGACATTGCTTACATCGCATGACTTAAATACATATTATTAAATTTCATAGTACTTTATATCTTCACTACGTCTGCGTAATAATGAAGATATAAAGTATTATGAAGTTTAAAGATGTTTCATATTTCAGTCAACAGACAATGCCTATTACACATCTGTAATAAAGTGGCATCTAACCACAATAATGACACCTAACCTCAAAAATTCAAATAGTTTTATACTGCATATATAAAAATAAATATAGAAAAATTCTAAACAGCTGTAACTATAGTCAATTGGAAACTTTAGTAAAAAAAATATTTTTTAAAATATAAAGTATCCTATGTTACTTCTAGTACCTCCAAACATATGTGTACAAAGTTTCATGATGATTTCACATTCATATTAGTAAGAGAAGAGATTACTACGCAGACGAAGTCGGGGGCAACAGCTAGTACTACATACTAGAAAGACCAACACCGTCAATTTGACGGCACGGCGATTTCATTCTTAAATATTTTACAAACTATGTTTTTGTTTCTTTTCGTATTTTACTACTTTTCCTAATTTGTTATTGTCAGCTTAAATCCATATAAAAAAACTATTATTATATTTGCTGTATATGAGATTCCTTTACGTCAATGTGACGGCAGCGATATTCTTATAGTAAACAAAATTGACGGCTGCGGTCTTTAAAGGTATACTATGCAGCCCGACACTTCTAGTTTAAACAACTACCCGCACCACATTGTGTTGAGTGAGCATTCATTGCTGAAGAAGACGTCGAGTGTCAGACTACTCTTTCCAGGTCGCCGCCACAAACCGAAATTTCCAATTAAGTTTCTTTTGATGTTGAATAAATATTAAACAACGTCGTGACACAGTTCCCGAGATAACTTGCCGTTTGCCGGTTTATTTGCGATTCAAATACTAATAATCAATTTAACGAACAGCTCTTCGTGAGTTAGTTCCAGAGTCTGTCGCCCATGATGGCGGAAAAATTCATGATTTCTTTTTAAACAAATACAGAATAAAATTTTGCTCTTTCAATATTTTAGTGATTTAAAAAATTATATTGCGAATATTTCTAAATTACTTTGGCTTAATGAATGTTCTTGCAATGGCTACGTGTTATAATTATTAAAACAGATATTTGCGCATGTCTCGAAAAAGTACGGAAATTAAAAGAAAACTCATCTTGCTAATTAAAAACCCGAGTGAAACACATTTTGAAGGTGTTTGGCTTTGGGGGTTCTTTTTAGTGTTATTACTTGCGGACGAGCCTGTCAACAAGGAATGAAGTCTCCCTTGGTCCTGCTTTTTCTCTAAACAGGAAGCAATTACACATATTTTCACATAACGAGTCCAGTACCTACATACGTACCTCTTGCTCTTGGTTTTGTCAACAGCTTCTGCACGATCTCGTCGTATGCTTTCTCGTCAGCCACGCCGGAGTCTTTGACCAGCTTCTCCTTGATCGCAATGCAAATGCCATTTCTTGCCAATAAAGCCTCCAGTTCTTCGAATGCCTAAAACAAGATTTTTTGAAATGAAATGAAATGTAAAACTATTTATTAGCAGAGGCACTAAAGGCGTGCACTTGCGCTAGACTTTACAATGGCTTCAGAAAGGCGTATGACGAGAAGAGGACCACAAGAAACTCGTCAATTTTACATCCTCAAACACCGTTGAATAAGAATATTATTATAATTAGTGACATATTCAATGGTATATTAGGCCGGTTCATTAAATACGTATTGTGTCATGAGCGCAGAGTTTTTTACAAAGAGATTTGGAGCGGACGTGGCCGAGTTGCTAACGAGGGTTGTGTGTAACGCAGGCAGACGAGGCAGTGGTTAAGTGATTTTTTAATAATGAAATAGACCACTTTTGTTAATGCATAAAATGCAAGTGTGCCCAAGTGCAGCCATTTATTACGAAAGTTTTGTGTGTAATTGCCATCGTTCTAGCGGGAAGACAAGCCGCCACAACTCTTCTTATAAATGTGATAGTATGTGCTATGTGGATTCTTATTGAATTAAATATAGATATCATTCACATAGGAATTCTAAAAACCCATTAGTAATTCTCTACGTTTTATTTTAAAAGTATTAGGAAATCTTAATGTTACCTTTATTTAATGATATTTAAAACTGTAATTATCAGAATTTTAGACAATTTGGCAATTACTAACCCAAATTTCAGTCTAATAATGGTCTCATTACCTTGATCCCGTAACTTGATTCCTCGTAAATAATAGAAACGTAACTCCAGCCCAGCTTCTTGACAATTTCCACCATTGCTCTGACCTGATGAAGGTCTGACGGAATGGTGCGGGTGAAGTACTCGAAGCGCGCTTTGTTGGACAGCTCCGGTGATGTGGAGAAGAATGACACCTGCGGAATACGAAAGGGCTTAACACACGTCACGTCAAATGACGCGCGCTAATGACGACCAATTTCGTGTAATATGTGAGATCGCTCACTCGATGACGCGCCGCGCTGATTAACCGCCCATTTGCGAGTCGCTGATAATAAGCCATGAGCCTACGTTGAACACACGAATTGGCATTAATATCAAATATGGTAATAAGGGATGAACTCTGAACTCTCAATTCACGCATTTAATAAGAATGTACACATCTCCGGATTCTATTAATATAATCGGAACTAACATTTCGGCATTTTGTTTTGTTGAACTACCTTCAAAATATAATCCTGGATCTTAGGAAATAAATTAACATATTGTAGGTAAATGGTTTCTGAGATACTCAATACAACAACGAAGAATCTACACAAACAAACTATGCACAATAACAACTTTAACACTCTCCTGTCAAATTGCGACTTTGTAGAGCCTACAATGTTAATAGGACTCGGTGATAGAAGTATGAAATGAAATGAAAATCGTTTATTAGCATAGCCACTAAAGACGTGCACTTGCTCATAGTCAGACTCTACAATGGCTTCGGAAAGGCGTATGACGAGAAGAATACCATAAGAAACTCGTCAATCATAGCCTGTACATAAAATAATAATTTAAAAAAAAACTGAATCTTAACTCAGAAAAAAGTAAATAACAATTTATAAATCAGATTGCACAGTGGTTACAATAAATGTCAAATTAAAGTAAGTAGGACATTTGGAGTTGTTTAAATTTAGGACACGATTGCATTGAATATATAATTTCAAGTATATCAGCTGGAACTTCGAGAGTCCCAAGCCGGCATAGCGGAAGCCATTAGTCACTTTGCCCGTCCACTAAACAAAGAGGTGAAATATGTGCATGGAGCTAGATCAGATTGGAGTCACAGTTATTTATGCTAATTACTCATTCATTCGAGCTATAAATATGTCGTGTGTGTGTGTATGTATGTAACCTATAAGTTACAAAATTTCCGTTAATTAATTAACTTGTAATATAAACGTAAATTGACGAAGTTTTGTCTCCATTATAAATTGGTTCCGCGAAATTCGCAACTGGAACGTGTATTTAGTTAAAAAGAAAAGCTTAAAGGGCTAATAAGCCCGGGAATTTTGTCATGAAGCCTTCTGGGCCCGTGGCTGCTACTATGACCGTTTGCGTCCGCTGTTGGTGATACAATGCCACATCGTATGGTCGCAATAACTATTGTGTTTTATGGATATTAGGTAGTAAGTGAATGGAAGTGGGATTTGGACCGAAGGGTTAGTGCTCGGAGAAAGTAATCAAGGGTGGTTTTCCCCGCGTTTCATTGCAATGCGAACATTGATTCTATGATGTCACAAGTTTGTTTTCAAGCTAAAATTGTTTAAACCGCGAATATTAAGCTGGAAATTTAGAAAACATATTTTTAAACTGCGTTTGCAAAAATGATCTTCTTGACTTGCTGCTATTTTATTAGTTTAAGGAACTTTCGATTTATTGATATACCTACTAATGTTCAAATTGATTTTTGACTTGAGGGTTATTGGACTGTTGTTGAATACTCCATATTAGTAGAATTGTCTTCATTAGACATCTGAAGTCCTTAATAAAAAAAAGAGGATAAGTGATTTTTTCGATCTTTTGACATGAGGGTTTACGTGTGAATTAAAATTTTATAATTTCTTATTGGGCTTTAGTTCGAATACTCGATATTGGCAGAATTATCTTTAATAGATATCTGAGGCTATTAATAAAAGAAGAAGAGAAATAAAAAAGAAGAATATTAAAATTTATCTTCTAGCATATTTTTGTTAGTTAGTTGAAATGTATAGTTTGTTAATATGATTAGGAATTTCTCCCGGATGTGATATTTTATTTTTCATATGATATGCACATTTTGCCAGCGAACGGTCATGACAGCGAGTGCTCGCGGGGATTCGCGGATGACCTACATTAATTATTTGTTGTGTCGTTTGTAAAACTTCACAAACAATGAGACAATGCTGCTCGTTCGAGATATACAAATATATGTGTCTTAAAATATTCTAAATGCTAATTAAATTACTTGAGATATTTAAATAATGTACATACACATAATATACTTAGATTCTAATTAGCTTGGAATGAGTCTGCTATAATGAGAAAAGTGTGGTCACATATAAAAACGCTGTAATGTAAGGGTTCACTGAATAATTTCGGGTGAAGCCGATGTTTCGTAACAAAGGTGTTGTACTAAAAGGAAAGTAAAAACGAATTTATTTGTTATAGAGATTAGAATTAGTTGCGAAGTTTCGACAAACGAAAGACCCACAAAAGTCCAAACTCACTCGCAGTTATTAGTACATTGAGTAAAGAAACGCACCTTTTACCTCGACCGAGTCATCATACAAGTCATAGAAGCATTACTCAAAGGAATATAACAATAGTGAATGCGTAAGAAGAAGAGGGTAGTGACCTGCGGAATCTTAAAGAGCCTCAGCAAGTTGGCGACCTGCACCGACGTGACGCTGGATGCGGCTCCGACCACGCCCGAGATCACTTTCCTGACTGCAGTCGCATTGCACGCGTACTCGGCATCGTCGATGTTGCTAATGGAACCTGCAACAGGCATTCAACTCTATACCTTACGCACTATATGGTTAGACATGTAAGATTCAAATAATAAGAGTAAATGCTATAATAAATAGCTAACGTCTCCGTGGATAGCAGCCCTTATACGCAAAAGAGTGGTTAGTCTCGGTTACGTATTGTAATCCAGGCCGCGGCAATGTATCAATAAATTACTTTTCTTATCAGAAAATAATCCGCCGCAATAAAGGGAAATGCCGTGATGAATTTGTTAGGGGTTCGATGTGCCGCTCGTTGACAGATTGCTCTGGATTGGGATTTGCCGACATATTCGGCTGCAAACAACTTCAGTCACGAATGTAATTGTGGAGCAATATTCTGCGCGCGGAGACATTAAATAATAGGATGAAATAACAGTAATCATAAAATCCCAATGGAATAACATTATTATCAGAATATCAATGATTCATTTGCTCGGTTTATTTTGAAAAGGAGCTTTTATGCTGACTGTACATTGTGATTGGCAGCTTGTAGATTGCAATGACTTTCGAAGACACCATAGTTCTGTAAATTGCAGCAGATATATTCACTTGTTCTCACTGACTTATGCGGGAATGTTAACAATCATTTGGGTTCATTTCTTTTCAAACGAAAATACTATTTTATGGCACATTACAATAATTTAGTAGTGTATTATTGCAAGATCGTCGTGAGGGGTCTAAACACTTTTTGCCTTCTACGTTCCGTTTTTTGTATTCCTTTGAGAGATGGAAGTGAACAAAAAAGTGTTTTAGATCCTTCGGCATATCTTGAGAGGGGTTCAGTGGAGTGTCTGAAAGTATTTGTAATTGCTTCGTGGGAAGTTGCTGGTAGGTGTAGCCATATTGGAGGGATGGTTTCTAAGATATATCAAAATAATAGCAACATACCTTTAATGAAGTCAACAGCCATTTCGAGCCCGTACGTGTCTTTGTCACAGTCGTCTAATACGTGGGCGCCCAAAGAGACTCCCGGCACCAGCTTCAGCTCATTGTTTATATAGTCCAGCGTGTACAACATCGTCTCCAACGCCTGAATGCCTCCTTGCGGCATCACAGGCCCGCACGTCATGTTGTCGGATCTCTCGTGGACCATCATCAGCCCGCCTAACACTAAGTCACCTTCGATGACCGCCTCTCGTTTGATGGGCCAATGGGGATGATGCTTCTTCATCTCGCCGACCTGATCATCCTGCCAG
Source organism: Tineola bisselliella (assembly GCA_028551675.1). Lineage (NCBI taxonomy): Eukaryota > Metazoa > Arthropoda > Insecta > Lepidoptera > Tineidae > Tineola > Tineola bisselliella. The sequence goes on from JAPWLS010001423.1 coordinate 18,003, forward strand.
TCCTTGAGTAGACCACCGCTGTCCGGGGTCATCTCGTAAGGTGCATCCAAGTTGGCCACATTGTGTGCCTCGTCCTCTTTGTGCCTGTGTCTGTGATGGTGGCGCATGATGGGGCTCTGCCTCACAGCCGCCGCCTTGATGCCGTCCAGACGCGCGTGCTCCACTTCGCTCGATGCCCGAATCACGATCAGCAGCATCATAAGGTGCCACTGGTACAAACACATGATAACACTTTTCTCATGCGATCTCGATTAAATGCTTCGTCCATATTGTCGCCAGAACAGCGTCCATTCTCCTCTGTAACAATAACAAAATTTATGACTCTTTTAGATAATGAAACTGTACAAGAGGAAATTTATGGTGAATTTGATTTAGGAGTTCATAATCTGATATATCAATCAATCATCGCTTTCAGCAGTCTCTTTGATACAATTAATACTGAACATCGACAAAGTTCCAATGTACCTACATGTACTATATGTACCTATATGTAGACATGGCCGTGTCTGTCAGAGGTTATAAAAGCCTGAATTTCATTAAATACTAAATCGATTCTTGAAGGTTTGTTTAACAAATTTTCGGGTAATATCCCCCACCCCCCTCCGCCCCCGGTCACGTCCCTCGTATCAGATTTGAATGTTGGCTCCACTACTTACAGTCGTGCTGCGAATTTATAATGGCTTTTGCGCAATTCCCACGGCCATATGTGGCTCAATATCGTCGGTGATATTCTCTGCTGGTGCCATTGCTGCTGCAGAACACTTTTGGCAGAAGTGCGCCATTTTCGGTAAGTACTTATTCCTACACGCAGCGCATTATGACCCCCGCGGGATTGACATTCACTGAAGTCGACGGTTAATGTCCTGTTTGGTGATTTCGACCGCGAACTTCCGTCACACGCACTAAATCAGGTTCGTCACTTCAACGTTACGCAACGAAACTAATCCCTAAATCTATGTGGCTTAAAGGTTATTTTCATTTGCGTTAATTGTGGATCTCCGATTTTAGTGTTTCCGAATGCGAACATTTTAGTATTCGAGGCTTTGGGCTTGTCGTAATATTTCCTTCCCGCGCGAAGGTAAGGCTCCACGAGTTAGGGCGCTTGTACACCGTGACATACGGCTGCCATAGGTGCAGACAATAAATCCACTCGGATGGGGCGCTCGCTCGACTGATCGACGACATCGATTTTTAAGAGCTTTCGATAAAGAAAGAAGTTAAGTCGGATGATGCCATTAGGATTAGGAGGCGGGATTTTGAACAAATTAAAGTTTTGCGATAACTCTCCGCCGAGAGATAAAATTAGCCACTTTGAGATTCAGCGCGAGTTTTATAGCAACACGTCGAGGCTCCGGATTGATCTGAACTGATCTGGAACGAGGGCACACAAGAAGGCACGTTTGTTTGTGAAGGCCCTTTCGCATCCGACGGAAGCTAATCGAGTAAGGAAGATATACTTAGTTGAACGCTCAATGGCTCGTCGCTTCTCTTCATACATTTGGGAATGTTTGATGCTTCAATAAGTTCGCTCGTATGTAGTTTCTCTTTTCATCGCAGCCCATATATTTTAATATTACACTTCCACAATAAATTTCTGTTTGCTATTCTGCTGAACTTCTGACACTTGTTGCGATGTTTTCTTGTTACTGTATCGTACAACACAATCATGAAATAATTTCATGACTCTTTAATGAACCATTGTTTTCAATGTTAGTGGATGCACGATCTTTGTATAATTATAATTGGATGTTGGAATCTGTGCGCCGCCCTAACATCGCTGACATCTTAAGGCAAGGTCACACGAAATCCCAAGGCATTAAGACGAGACGACATCTATACCCTAACGTTATACCTATACCTATATATTTGTATGTATATATAGCAGAACATGCGAACCCCTAATAGCATATTATTACCTAATTATATTTTATTTTTCTTCTGTTGTGGATAGTTGTGTCGTGAATTGTATTTGCTCGGGTCCGTTAATGTCGCCGTTTCCCTTCCATGTCTTACTCACAGCTTAATCTAATGTCCTGATTATTGTTTGGGGTAAGCAGACACATCTACGTATTACATTTCTAGTACACTTCAGCTTTTTTTTATTTTATTTTACTTTTAGTAATTAGGCTCCAACAGAGCGATTTAACTCGTTAATACAAATATTTATTCATTTAATAATTATTAATTTAACCCAGTTGCTATATACTGGCATTGTCCACTTACATGCTAATGTTATAATAAAATTCAAACATAGTATCTTTCTTAATTTAACACTTATTACGAGAATAATATTCAGTATCGAGCAAAATTTACATTTTATGACACTTATCTTTCGGAAGAGAGAATAAAATATTTATGATTAATGTCTTTTACGATATTTACGCCTGCGGATGCCTCAGTAGCAGCTTTTGCTCGGGGTTTGGGCAGATACAGTTCGCAGTGATTTATTTATTTGTTTAAGCACAGTCACCTGCATGGTCTTACAGTCAATTCCAATACACAATACAAAAGATACACAATAATGTATAACTAAACAAAAATAATCTCAAAGCAAATTCACATTTTACAATACATAGACCTTCTCGCAGAAGACCAGACATGCATTACTTATAGCACTGAGTTTGTCAGCAAAAATATCCAGATGCGATGTAATGTCCAGGAGAGCCCACAGCACATGAAAAGCACGATTCATGATGTTACACAAACCCGGGATTCTCCTTCACACGTATAGAAGAATTGATTTCCGAATACCATCCACTCTGGTGCATCCAATAGTAGTGAGCATGACGTAGCCCCGAGAAGAAGTCGGTTGCCTCATACACGCGACGAAATATTTTGGGTCTCAGTTTGTATAGGAAGCGCGCATTGGTCACTTAAATGCGTGCTATGATACACGTACCTAAATATTGATATAATCAGATTAATAATGTTCTGTTCATTTGCGACAAAAGAAGTTAGTTAAGAAATATTGGATTTGTAAATGAACCCCACACTCCATACAATGCGCTGAACATCGCTGAAAATTTGTCTGAAAAATATTTAATTAGTATGGACTGTAATGTTATTACATTGTAAAAATACTCAATTTAGTATTAATTTGATAATATTTCATTAATACGTTTTATTAGGACATTATCTATATCTATATCTATATCTATACTATTATATAAAGAGGAAACATTTGATTGTTTGTATGTATTGAATAGGCTCCGAAACTACTGGACCGATTTGAAAAATTCTTTTACCATTAGAATCGTAAAAAATCCCTGATGAACATAGGCTATATAATATTTTCAATTGTTTTTTTTAAAGAAATATTACATTTTAAGTTTACACAATTCGATGTCTATGCCTAATTTTTCAATTGTTTTTAAAGATATAAATCTTTTTTTTTTTTCATTTTAAGGCAAAGGTATTTCATTTTATTTTAAGATCACACAATTCGATGTCTATGCCTAATTTTTCAATTGTTTTTAAAGATATATATCTTTTTTTTTTTTTTCATTTTAAGGCAAAGGTATTTCATTTTATTTTAAGATCACACAATTCGATGTCTATGCCTAATTTTTCAATTGTTTTTAAAGATATATATCTTTTTTTTTTTTCATTTTAAGGCAAAGGTATTTCATTTTATTTTAAGATCACACAATTCGATGTCTATGCCTAATTTTGGCGGTCAGACGTGTTGTTTGTTTCTTTTTTTTTTTAAGAAATGTTACGTTTTATTTTAAGTTCACATTGTAATTCATATCTAATTCAATGAATATAAAATCGAAAGTTCTCTCGAAATCCGCTTGACATACAAAGAGGGAGATATTTTATAGTTAGTTGTCGTCTGCAAAGAACGAATTTTGCAAAGGAGTTATTAAGGAGACATTAAGGAGTTGTAAGGGCTCTCGCAGGTTTGTATAATTTTTTTGCTACAAACTAGAAATTTGACGGAGAGGCAGTTAGTAGATTTTGCAACAGGGGTGTGGAAGGCATTTTCTGTTGACTGAAATATGAAACATCATTAAACTTCATGGTACTCAATATCTTCATTATTACGCAGACGTAGTCGCGGGCAACTGCTAGTATTTATATAAAAAGTAAACTGATTTTTTTTGGAATTATATGTTAGTGGAAGTCATTAGAAATATGTCCGGTGGCATTAATAAAGAGTTGTGCTCGAAATAATAGTTGTATAAATAATAAAAAAACACAGGAGATGTGGAGTATGGAGTGTGGAGTGTGGAGTGTGGGGTATTGAAAGTTCAAAGGGTGGTTACGAAAACCAAAAAGTTAAGCTTTTTATTATTATTATTTATGTACTTATAAAAGATAAATATTCTTCGAAGTGGGGACCTCGCCTCGGGGCTGCGGTGGGCGGGTGTATACTGTATAGTGATTTATGTACGATCATACACAACCACAATCTCAAATAAATACATAGTTCTAAATTAATTATAATAATTAGACATTAAATATAGACAAAGAGGTATTTGTGAATAAGAATCCCCTTGAGAACATTTACAGTAACCCAGTGTGCTGTGCGGGGGAGGGAGGGGGTGGGGGAGAGGGGGAGAGGGGGGAATGGGAACTCACAAAGTAACGTAAAGACAAAAGAAGCTTAATCTATCGCAGATGTCTTAGATGTATATACAGGTTTAGAATACTGGAACTAGAGAACATATTTCATTCATTATCATGCTGCTGTTGGTATATGTACCCGTGCTTGAGGCTTATTCTTAAATTCATATGTTTTTATTTTTTTGACTTAATTGTAAATAGTTTTGTAATGTTAGTGCATGCTGTGTTCACTGTGCATAGGGCCTACAATTGGATTGTCATAATTCTTAGTGTGATATTGATTCCTAGTCTAGTAGTAGAGCCCTAAATAAATAAAATAAAACCAGATTGGTATTATAAAAACCTTTACTCCGCATAGGCCTTTCGTATTCTCAGAATCAACGGATTTATTACTATTAGATTTTTTAATAAAATAAAAATCAAGGTAAATAATATAAAAGCGAAATTTAGAAATTAAAATGTAGATATATTTATTAATAATATTTAATTGTTTCTAATTAGAATCTAATTAGCGAAATACATAATACAATTTATAAAAGTTTTGTGTATTGCGAAAGTAGTGAAGCAGTAAGTTATTGAATTGTAGATGTTGTAATAGAGTAACGCGTGGAGTTTGGAAGTGAGCACTTTTTAATATTTTAGATAATTTGCATGTATTTTGGTATTTTCATTAAACTCTTTAAGATAGCACAACACATGCAAAGGTGGGCCAGGGGTGGGGTGGGGTGGGGTGGGGTTGGGCCGGGGGCATCACTTTTAATAATTACTCGGATTTATTTTTGTTTTTGTTTCCTAACATATCAAATTATAAATTATAACACAAAATATTTGAAATATAATAAAAATACAGACTTAATTATTATGAAAACCTGTTTTCAGAACTGTATTTTATTTGTTAATTTTAAAAAATGTATATTTAATATTTTTTCTTTAATTTTCAATGAGCTTAATTGTGTAGACGATGTTTACGTAATTATTTTATGAAGAGAAATTTTTTATTAACTTAATGAATATAACAGTTGGTTGCTATCGTTAGTGCGCTTTGCAATCGGCAGGTATAGTGAGAGTGGTGGTCACGTGACAGACTGTGGAGCTATACAGGGGCATGTATTTTTAGAAATGATTACTTAAATGTGGTAATAATATAAAATTTGATATAAGTTTTTTTTTCGTCGGCGTCCTATTATAATGGCTCCCGGGTTTCCCTTCACAATGTTTTTCTTTGCCGTGTTCGTCGCCATTTTCTGATAAGGAAAAACTGCCTGCGTGCGTTACCTTAAAAATAAAATACAATGTGGAAATAAAGTTAATCTATACAATCAGTTCTCGTGAATTTGAGATGAGATGTGCGTGAGATGGAGCGACAGTGGCGAGTCTGCATCCATGATCGAGAGGCTTCTGCTTTCTGCTTCTGTTGCATTTGTATAACCGAATCGCATCACAACTGAATTGCTGCAGTGAGTACATCGTCCCAGGAGAGGCGCATTTAAAGACCTTTTTATTACGAAGCTAGTTTTCTTTATCGTAGCAGTTACTTCCGTATAGTTCGACATCAGATGGCATAAATTAACATATTAATTGTCAAGCACAGTGGTTTCCAAAGTTGACCCATCACCAAAAATTTCCAGTCTTGGGATCCAACTCGTATTTGTTCCAATTGGAATGAAAAAAAAAAGAAAATACAAACGTCACCAATATGAATAAAAGCATGTTTTGTTAGCACATATATTGTATGTTACATTTTGGGAGCCACTCAATATCCGCTCGCGACCCATAGTTTGGGTACTTCTGGTCCAGCATATTTAATGTTATAAGTCATCTATGCTTACTATTGTCAGTGTTTGGAATGTGTGTGTGTGTCTGTTAAAATGATTATGGTGGCATTTCAGGTATTTTACACAATCAAGAATGTAATTTCAAATATGAAAACATTTACTTTGAAGCAAACTAAACGCCTCACCTGCAAACACGACCGATGTTTACTGTCTTCAAAAACATGTCTAAATAAAGCACGGGCTTGACAACTTGTCAGCGAGGAAAAGGGCATGGCCATCCATCAGGTTTACATCAGCTTTCAGACCCACCAGTACTCATATTTCAGTTCAAAAATTCTTAATATCCTAATACACAAAGATGACTCTCTCAAAGAAAGGCACTTTCTACTTCGTAGCAAGATTAAGTTTTAATATGTGTGCAAAATGTTGCTTCCCTTGGAATTACATTATTAACACTCAAATGACATATAATATATAATATAGAATTGAATGTGTGTCGTGTTTACGCGTAATGATATGGTTTAAAATAAACTTCTCTCGCGGCAATTTCATTTCAGAAACGCGCTTTTTGTTATTAGAGTTACATCTTCCAATTTGACATAAAATGCGAAACAGCGGCTTCTTGTGATCTAAATAATAAAAATGTAACACTCCCTAATGAGTGCCGCAAGTAGCAGCGACATACGTTGCATATAGGTACATATACATGTGGGTACATTAACAAAAACGCAACCACCCTTCGAATCCTCTCCTGGGAGGAGTCAACATTATTCAAATTTTATACAAAAACCGCTTCCTCCGAGAAATGGACCGTGAACTCGCATTTGATGTGACATCACTCACCCATTGACTGAACGGCTACTTTGTCAGGAATCGGCAATCATAATTCATTTTATGACTTTTTTCGTTTCAATTCATAATTACGAGGTTCGGCGGAAAGATTCGCCAGATACGAGAAGAATGGTGTTTTCATTCCTAACTTCACTTTCATGGGGTGACCACCATATTAATGAACAATTTCAGGATTTTCAGGAAAAAATATTTCAAAAACGTATGTCTAAGTAATGAATTGTTTTCTGAGGGTTGATTATAGCGTTCATTTTTACAATCTCATCCTGATCACAATGGTTTGTCGCCTAACTCTCCGAATGTCAACTCAAATCATACAGAATAGCTGCCGACAATAACACGTTGAACTTTTCCAATGTTTGCGAGCAGATGATCTTCACAATGAGATTATTTGTATCCTTTGAGGGCTTCGAATTGCTTTTTCTTCTGTAGTTCCTTTTTGTAGTTGACAAGTCAGGGGCGGGGAGGGTGCGTGGGGGGTCTCTGCTTGCTTTTGTGTTTATAATTATGTAAACACTAAGTTTGGGCTTTGAGCTATAATGGTATATTCCTTTCCATAATATATTACATAAATAAATTTACTATTTATAATTTCATTTGTTATTTTTTACAATTTATAATAACAATGTTGCTAAAAGATTTAGATAAATAAATTAAAAGTGCGAGTGTTGGTTTGGGAACAGCCGGAATGCGGAATTATATAAATTGAGAAAGAGTTTTGACTATGAATGCATTAATTGTACTATCGATTGAATTAAAACGATCTTATGCGGCTTAATGTCACGTTTTTGTTATTACAATGGAGTCTCCGCTAATATGTCGGTGATTTTTTGTAAGGATCGCGTTGGGTTTAGTTAACATATTTTTGGAAATAACCATTTACTGATGCTTGCTAATATATGTCGGCCTTTATTCATGTGATTTTATTAAAAAAGGTACAAATCTTGGAAAGTCATTGTGGGAATTGTAAAAACACATTGAAGCAGTAACTTAGCACTCGCGGACGTGAATGAAGGTGTACGAGCAAAGTGAAATGTGACAACTTGCAAGTCATCGCATGCCATTGAGCGAAAAGGCAACTATTTCTGACATGAAGCAGGCTACGGGCTCAAAGCCGTTATACCATTATGTTCGTGGCTAATGGTGGTAAGTGGTATCGTGGTATTGGGGTGGGATATTTATTATTTTTATTTATAAAATGAAAATGGGACGCTTTCCTGCTAAAACCACCTCCTTCCTTTTGAAGAAATAGTTCGTGTGTCTGTGCCTGTGCCTTTCGTTCTTCTTAGGTTTAAGACATTTATTTCCTCAAAAAGAACTACAGAAATTCATTTAATTGAGACAAAAATAAAAATTATAAATAAACATAACGTACGTAGAATTTGACAACTTCATCACAAGGCATTTAAAATTGCTGCAAAACTGCTTCAAAATAATTAATTGGAATAATTGAAACCAAAAAATACATTGGAAAAGCCATGAAATAAAACAGAGGTAATTAAATCTGTAACTTGTAATTAAAAAAATCTATTTATTTTCCAATTTGTGAACAAAAAAGAGACAAATATAAATTCCAAACAACCTTTTGTTATTTAGAAATTAAATTTTGACAATTCTGAAAAGAGGTTTCATGCCACAAAAAAACCATTTCGAGAAAAAAAGCCTGTTTTAGCCAAAAGGGAGTTAGGTGTTTCATTACGTCGTTTTCATTACAGCCGGCCGTTTATTAAAAAGGGGTGGGCAGAGCCTTTGTCCGACTAAATATTTATGCTACAATTACGGGAACGTGATTCGTTCCGCCTTTTATCATTGGATTGTCATTTCAACACATTTCATATTTACACATTCTTGCAAATTGATTGGCGGGAGCATGAATTATTGCAATTAAATATTATAATACGCATTATGCCTTGTAGTCCTGCTTTGTGTGAATTGTTAGCAGTCATTAACAAATGGTGGTCATTCGTTCGAGTCTTGAATGTAAAACTCAGCGGCGGAATGGGCTCAGTGGCCATGGGGGTATTAGCTTGGCTTTTTAAACTGAAAACTGGGTTAATGTTCATCGCCACAAAAAGGCACGCGACAAACTGCTCTACTACTAATACTCCCCAACGCTCTTTGTAGCTCACATTAATTGCTAATGATTTAATAAATACTATAATAAAATATATAGGCGAGTTACGATACTATTTCTATGTGTATTCGAAGAGTTGTTTTTAAGACATTTATTTCCTCAAAAAGAATTACACCAATCCACTTAATTAAGAAAAAAATTATAAATAAACATAACGTACTTAGACTAAATATATCGTATTATACATATGTACTTGAATATATATATATTTTTTTCAATTAAATGAATTAATGTAATTCTTTTTGAGTAATTGAATGTCTTAAAAAATATTTTTTCCGCAATGATAGCCTCCGCCTCTCAGCAAAAGGAATTCTCAGTCAGTCAATATAATATGGGATAAGCCTTCATCCAAATATTATTAAACCTCCGGCTGCTAATCTCGCTCGATCTTAAGCCGATTTAAACTTCCACAAAGTGAGTGTATTATTACAAATTATAATTGTTGTATGCACTCAGACGTAGTCGCAGATGCCAAAGCGCATTGGGCTTCACCACTCTCTGCTCGAATGTGAACAATTAATATTATAGTTTGGGAACCAGTCAAAGTTTTGCCCAAAGCTCTTGCGTCCGTGGCATAACAATTAAATTATTGCTTAACATAAGTGGATAATATTGTTATTTGAAATTGTTTTAGAAATCGAGCATTAGATTCAAAGTAGAAATAATATTTACATCGATTAATTCTATTTTTAGCAAAATATTGTGAACAACATCTGCGTCTCAGTGCGGCTCCGACTTTAAAATCAAAATACATTTTAATCACAAATTGCGTTTAGTATTTTCCCTTTATCAAAATTCACTTTAGTTTTTTTTTCCAGCCGCCACTTATGTAAATTAAAAAAAGGTTTCAAAGAGAAAAAAATCGCTTAGTCGAAATAAAGTTGAGTGACTTGAAGGTTGTGTGCGAAGTCACCAAATGTGACGTCACTCCTCGTGCCTTTCACCAAAACTACATTTGAATCGAACAGTGTTATTCCACATGCATACATGCAAACACACAAATACAGCTCTTCTATAGGACTATCGGATCAAGTGTCGAACAGTTGCATATTCTTGCAACAATGTAAACACAAAAATTGCAATAAATAATCGATTGAGTGCTTTTATTGTTCTTTTATAACAAACGTTTGCATCAAATAATTGAAATGTCAAACATGGAGATTCATACTCAAACGTCTCTGTAACAAGATTAAAGTTATACGTGCTTTTGTAATATTATTGTTGGAGTGCTTTTGTGGGGCAATTCGAGGCAATTTATGGCAATCACGGCAATTGGCAAAGTTGTAAACATTCGTAGTAATTTGTGCGAACTACACACTCATGTGCTTCTTCTGCCATTTGCAAATAATATTTATTTAACCAACACTCTACTACTACATTTTCACTCGCACTCGAATACTCGATTCTAATGAAATCGAATTGTGCTCTCGATCGCTCGAGTTTGTCATTTCGCAAAATTGAAATAGCACTCACACGAACAGGCTGTATGTGAAATATACGACTAAGTATAATATTGGCGACCGGAGAAAATGGGATCAGTGATGAATGCACTTTGCACTTTATGCATGCTCGGAGCACATCACGGTGTAAGAAGCAGGACACTAAACATAAAAGTACTTACAATGAAAATAATGGCATTACATTTTAATAATGAATGGTTCTGACAGGACGTATACATGCTTATCCTCCCTAAATAAATGTAACTACTACATAAATGTGAATGTGAGTTTGTTTGTTACGTTTTCATGCAACAACTACTTAACCGATCATCATGAAATTTTATACATATATTTTTGGAGGTACTACAAGTAACATAGGATACTTTTTTTTTAATATAATTTTTTACTATAGTTTCCAACTGACTATAGTTTCAGCTGTTTAAAATTTTTCTATATTTATTTTTATTTCCGTCTGTCATATTGATTCATTTCTATTGAAATGATCTCTGATAATTATTTAATGACTTAAATGCGAGCGAAGCCGCAGGTAAAAGCTAGTATGATATAAAAAGTGGCATTATAAATTTATTCTAACTTTTTCGAAACAACTGTATTGTAATTTTTTCTTTATCCAGAGAGTGAGGTCGCTCTCACGTACTGAACACGTTAAAAATATTTTTTCCCCAACTTTGTATCGCGAAGTGCGCATTGTTCTTTTAGCAATGGAAAACGTCGATGTGAATTGGAGAGTCACTTCCTTCCTTTACTTCTAATAATAATAACCCAGTGGCGGGAAAATGTAGTAAATATGAGTGTTGTCAATCACAGGCCCATTGGGGTAATATATCATATTGCAGAGTCCAAATAGCACGTGTCACTTCTATAGTTTATGTGAATTTTGACACATAAGCCCGTAAAAAGTCCTGTCAAATATCCGTAAAATAAGCCTTGAGTAGCCTATTCATCGTGATGTCGCTGTCAAATCCGTAATTTCGTGAATGATCACGTAAGTGTTCCTGAGTAGGAAACGTCCGTATTTTCGTCCGAAGAGCGCCTGAGTAGCCCCCCCAGGAATGGAGAGGCCATAAGTCTCTCCCACTCTATTTTCCTCTCATTAATTCAATCGCCAAACTTATTGTTTAAATTCTACTTAAATTTTATTTATTGCTAATCATTGTTATTAGCATTTTTAGGAAATTATTAATGAAAACTAATTATAGTAATAATAAATGTTAAATATTTCCCGCTCATTGTTCAATACTTAATTGACATCGAGTACTCTACAACACTACACCTGGGGGGGTAGATGCAGTGTTGTAATAAATTTCTAAACAAAAACCAACTTAAAGTTATGTTAAAATAACTTTTTAGTGCAGGCAACTATTCTCTCAGTGGAATTACGGCAATTTATATGTTGGCCTTTGAGTTCAGTTGGTGTTTCAGAGATGCTGCTCTCAGATGCGTCCGCGACTATTAATAATAATAATAAATACTTTATTGCTTTAAAAACATAATAATAACAATACAACAACAATAGGAAACAGATTTAGAGCAATTGGCGATCTTATCACTAAAAGTAATTTCTTCCTATTCCATCCTATCCTAGGCTATTCATGCGATGTTTGATACAATTAGTGCAAAGGGGCTCGATTGAAACATCACACAACAAAGTGCCAATTTGATAACATAATGACTTTACCACTCTCAGCTGTTCTTAGCTATTTCATAAAACCTACAAATGCTAATATTACATACATTACAAACAACGTTTTCAAAACCTTACACAAACAAACTCAAACGAAAATAAAGACGATATTATTCGCGCAAGTATTTGAAACCGCGTTTTAATTGCGAATTAGACATTATAACAATTACGTAATACGTAGGTATGCTTAACTGTTTCGGCCCCAACAATAACTCGAGCTAATTACTATTTTATAGTTTTGCAAATGGCCGTAACAAAGAGCAATTGATAGAGGTGTGCGCTTTTGATCCATAAAATTTGGAGCTCGGATGGATGTTTAAGAGCGCTCTGCTCGTTTTAGATAACAAGTAGGGCGTTCGTTTTGTATGAATTATACTGTTAACCTTTCGTGAACGATGTGATTAGGTTCTGTTTGGGCTGTGTCTTGTTCTGTAGAGACCTAGGAGAACTTACTTCGTGTTAAGCGTACTATTGAAAATGCTCTGTTTTCATTCTTTAATAATAGCAGTAACAAGGGGATGTTCCCCTAATCGCAGTCTGATTGTAATATGGCGTGAATGCGGAACAATTGGACGCGCAATTAATTAATCTTGATTTCAAACAAATCCATTAATTAATAAAGACAACACTTAATACATTTCAATGTAATAATTTTGGGAAATATTCGCATCACTGTAGGCATATTATATCACATTGTGAATGTTAAAACGGTTTCTGTCTTTTCCATACGTAATATAGACTGGTGAAGCATTTCTCTTCGGGTTCAGCTTTGTCTTTCCAAATCGCCATTTCGCCATTTGTTAGGATTATGTGGTCGCACATCCTTCTAGCTCAACTCTTAATGAATTGTAATATATTATATTTGGTTTCAATGATAGAGGCGCAAATTGCATTGGACTACATGACACACACACAGAGAGAGAGAGAGCAGATGTGCTGCTGCGGCGGCTTTATTTGGAGCATATTGATTGATTGATGAACAATCGTTTAGTGTAATTGTGCTTCAGATAAAGATTGATTGCTCAAACATGATTCGAACAAAATACAACCAAAGCCCTCGGACACACCGACCACCGACCATCGACCACCAAACAACACTACGGGTAAAGACGCACATATATTAGTACACCCGCATTGATTACTTGAATTAAATGATTTTATGCAACTTACTTTCGTATTCACTTATATTTTAATTATCAAGACGTACTTATATTATAGAGATTTAAAAAGTGGTAAATGGAATGTAATGGTTGTGATGTCAATTTGTGCTGCATGTGATCTAGAGCCGGTATCCGTTTTTTATTGCGTTGAAATAACAGACAGATATATCAAAATGTGACAATTATATTCTTTATAAAAAAGTGAATAAAAAAGAGTTCGTAACAATGGTAAAAATAATAATTAAAATTATTAACCTAATATATTAATTGTTGAAGCAGTGTTCGTGTTTGCGTTGTGTGTAGCCGAGACCTTATTTTGTCCGCGAGGGATGTTCGCAACAATTCGCCATGACTTTCTACTTACTCTGCCGGAAAAACAAGCAAATGTCAAATAAGCCGTCACTTGTCACTTGTCACTTGTCAAAGGTGGTTGTTTAACCCTTTTGCGAGTCTTGCTATATATTGCTTTTATTTCATTAACTTGCCATGCCGATGCCGACGCGATAGTGTGAATGTTTCTGTGAACTCTTGTTTATTAAAAGAACAATGTAATTTTAACTTTAATAAAATATGAAATAGTCTCAAAATAAAACACCTAGGAGAGTTTATTAAAAATTAATTATTCCGCTCGAAGCCAGCGACCAACTTATAAGCGAGAAAGTTGAACCGAGAAGACATAATGCACTTACATTTGCTTTCCTTACTTAATACGAGTATACGACCACGAACGACTTCTCAAAATACCCTCAGCTTAACTTGGCATGGCATACACATAACATACGCACAACACAACACAACACAACACACTTTTGGACAATGCAAACTACTACTAATTGTGGCTCTTCCGCTGACATTTCCACCATGTGGTAGGTCGCATGCAGTCCGATGCAGTCAAAGAAAGAAAGCACTCAAGTGCACAATTGCTTTTAAACTCACATAAATTCCAAACACGAATTGCTTTTGCTTCCCCATATTAATTTCATATACTCAGCAACAACAAAAGCACTATCTTAATAAGTTGAAGCTGCGTTTTTGGGGTAAGCAGCACCCACTCGGGCATCGACGAGCAATTAATAATTCAACAACACGCTTTATATATTAACTTGTTTAGTTTTGAGAATTATGTGACTTATGAATTGTTATTTACTTTCATTTCTGAATGAATTTTTTTGAAAATTCGTTTTTTTTGTTAATTATTTTGTGTATGGGCTACGTTGGCTAGTTTCTTGTGGTCCTTCTTCTCGTCATACGCATTTCCGAAGCCATTATAGATTCTGACAATGAGCAAGCGCACGCCTTTAGTGCCTATGCTAATAAAAGATTTTCATTTCATTACATTTCAGTTTTTGTAAGTTGTTGGAGATAAATGTGTTTGAAGTATTTGTGAATATCATTACTATGTATTGCACTTGTACATGAAGCAAAGTTTGATGACAGGTTAACATCTCAAAATGCGACTTAAATAACTGACAGCATTGTTGTGCTGAAAATGAGAGAAGCACTAAGCATATTTATGGGAAAGTGTCAGTTGTCTCACTTGCGCGCGCGTGGCACCAGACATATGAGCAGCACGGAGGAGCCAGCCACTCACAGAAGCACTTTCTGCTCCTTAAGTTAGATATTTCACATACTTTATTTAAAATTGATAAATACGTAAATGCACGAAAAAAGCATATATCGGCAACCCTAATAATCTTCAATTTAGCACACATAGTTCAATTGTAATTATTGTCAACCACCCTAAAACTGAAATAAAACTTCAAATGAAAGACTAAAATTTAAGTAAAAACCAATTCGTTTGCGTTCTATAATAACTCATAATAATGTATCGACACATTGAAAACAGTCGTCGACACGTAACAGTTTATGCGCAGACAACGCAAGACAAGTACATAGTTTATCAGTTCCGGTATCAGCATTTTATACCTCATGATTAGAGAGCGCGCACGTAAATGTTTTACGATGTCGCGCGCGTTCGCCCGAATATATCTACGGCGCTATTCTTGCTTGGCTTTTATCATCATATAACGAATTCATTCTATCTTTTTATTAGTAACTTTCCATGTGTGCATGCCGTTGTCTGCATTACAATATATCAACTACTTTCAGAACATTGCATCGGATAAAATAACCGCAACAAACTGGATAGTAAGCCACTTAAAGTTTTTCGTTTCACTAATTGGAAACATGTTCACGAATAAACCAAAAAATAATAACTTGAATTTGAAGCGCTTATGAAGTTATTGTTATTTCAACATTAATGGCAATGCAAACCAAGAATTATGGAAAAAAGACACATTTGATACGTATATGGGCCAGCAACAGGGTGATTAATATAGTAATTGGTTTCATGCGAATTGCGATTAACAGCGGTGCTTGAAATAAAGTGTAGTGTTTAAAATGTAAGCACATGCAAATGGCTATTTAACATTATATGAAATGGCTGAGCAATTTGTGTTCGCGTGCCTCGTCGCCCGAAGAGCACGCCGATCCTGAATTCCGTCGACACAAAAACCTATTTCAATTTGTATCATAAATTAAAAGAGTGATTTTGCTTTTTTAAACACGAATTTACACATTTTTAGGCATTACACGTATTATTTATTTATTATTATTTGTTAAGCTGAAGTGCTCAATAGTGATTATTATGATGTTGCCATTGGTACATAAATAGTATGTCTTTAGTGGTTTTGGTAAAAGTGCTCCTAAATTGTTGCATAACATTTTTATTAGAAAGGGTTAATGCGAGTGCGCGGGGGTTGAAAGGCTCGCCCTTCTCGAACAACCCTCCTCTTATTTGCTAGATTAGTATTTATTCTTTCTTTCAGGTGGATTTTCAACACAAAAAATAACCTAAAATATGAAAATGCCGAAGAAACGTTGAAATATAAACAAAGGCTCATTTCGAATTTGATATTTGCTCTTTTTGTATTATTATTTAATGTGTAGCAATGTAAAAGGCATGTACATTGTACAACGCGAGTAGAAGCGCTCGTGGTAGGTTGTTGTGCGTAATAATATTACATTTTCCATATTTTGGCATCACACACAACTATCTTTCAATTTCACAGTAGGACAAGCAGAGACAATGGAGCAATTTCACAAACAACCATGCCTGAGTATGATGGGAGGAACGTATCTCTAGACGCGCTGTAGTTGGTTGGATGGATGGATGGAGAGCCGTTCCAATGGGAATATTCAATTATGAATAATGGTAAATAATATTCGCCAAACAAAAAGGATAAAGAATATTGTATTACGCGAGGCCTCGGGTTCGATTTCCGGAAGAAATACATTTATATTTACGACGTTATTGGAAAAATGTTATTCCGTTTGGGTTCTGTGCCTGTTTCTTTTGCCCACAATGCCTTACATGGAGCAGACGAGCAGCATTGCAGCATCTCGCAAAACCTTGGATCATACTTAATGTTATAATATCATGCACAATGTGTACTATATGTATTCAATGCACTTCACATATGAATACAATGTAGTGTTTAGGAATAATTGCATACATGTGTTGCATTATTGTGTTATATAAGAAACGCATATTACACTGGACATATCTCTGAAGTACATTGCATTATAAACAAGTGTAAGAAGAGATGACAGAAGCATAATGAAGTTAGAATTAAACGAAAATTAAATTAAAAATATTTGAACTTTTCGTTGGAAAATGTGAAAAGTTTGAGCGAATTGCTGAAACTTGGTCAGAGCAAGTTGTAGTTATTGTTATACGATGAGCGGCAACAAATAATGTTTACGAATAGGACACGTTTTAATGTTGGATTGCTTAATTAAATACATGTTTATGTACGCTCAGGTTTCTGTTACAAAAACTAATATCAGAGCAGATAAAGCAACATGTTTCGGCGAGCTATGGGCATCTATTGGTAGCTATGGGCAGCCAAAGCATTCCAAAATCACTTTTGCGTTCAGCTTTAAAACAATACGTATAACTTTTTCCACACAACGTACTCGAATGTACGCGCACTGAATATTAATAAGTTCGCGATACCTTTTGTCATGATTTATTATTATTATTACATAAATTATGTGCACTATACGCCTCCCCTCCCCTCCCCTCGCGTCTACTTCCATTTTATAATTTATGCTCTAAAATACAGTTACGTCTCACATGAACAAGTAAAAAGTGTACGTGACCGAGATATAAGTGCCCACAAATGTGTGTACACCCAGTATAGTGCATGTGCGCAGAAAGGCCACAGAGTCGTCGTGATCCGGTTGAACGGTGTAAGCCAAACGGCAATAAGTCAACGAGCCGAGTGTTAAGCGGAAGGCTTTCGAGCAAACTTTAAATTGCGTTTTAATTTCAAGAGAAAATTATTAATAAATTATAAGCACCCTTTTCCAAGTTTCAATATGAAGAGTGAGGGAGTGCCCTTCCGCCATTATTTAGTTTAATTACTATTATCATTATGGTTTACTAATTGTCTTCTATCCACCTATAACACAATGTAGAGCCAACTGGTGTTGCAGCAAAATAGGTTTACAGGCATCGCCCACTCTCGCCCCCGCTATACCGGCTGTGAATATTTACCTGACTACCACTCCTGCCACTCTTTCAATATAATAAGGTGCAAAAAAACTATAACTTAAAAGTACTATAAAGTAGATGGCGTGATGGATAAAAAATGTACTTTTACGACATAGTAGTGTTGCGATCAAGTAAAGATGAAGATGCACTCATTTAGATCAGATAAAATATAATTAAATGTTAAATTTTTCATAAAAATAAGTTATTAATTAAGATCAATAGTGAGCCATTTGATTGGCTGTTCATTTGAAAGATAACAACTAATAGATAAAATCTATGTAAATTGTTCTCCAGATGCGACCCCGATGACATGCGTTTTGGAAATCCCCCCGCACTCCGCATGCCCCGCCCCGTCTTACTGCTTATATCCTTCAAAATAACTACATATACGAGTATAGTCACTTTCATTCATATTAACTTCATATACTCGCGTTACATGTTATATTTGCGCAAGTGAGTAAGCATGTTCTTGCATTGTGCGCGGTGTGTTGTTATCTCGAATAATTTAAACATTTGCGAATATGATTTCCAGATTGGTGCATAACTAGCAACAAACACCAGTAATAGTCATTGCAGCAGCGACCTCAGTGAATATCAGCCAATGCGCGTGCAATACTCTACATATTACCGCTTAAACGTCGCAATTAATTTATTACTACTGCATATTTGTCCGGGAATTGACTGCAGTTTGCATTAGGCATTGAATAGAATATGTGCATTGCAATTTGGGGGTTCATTAAGTCAGACGACTTTGACTTAGTTATTAATAGCTACTCAAATAGACACTGTTAGTCATTTTTAGCCACCGTTAGCCAGAGATATACCTAGTGCTCATAATGATTTATCAGTGTCGTAACATTGTAATAATATCAAATGTGATGTATTATATAAATCAGAAATGACAAATGTATTGTCAATTAGCGGGCGCGTAATCATTATTTACATTTTAATTGTAAGAATCGTTGAATGGGTAATGGATGAATGGGTGAATGGGTGAGTGGGTGAGTGGGTGATCTCAAGGTGAGCTCAGAGAACATGATTAATTGAATTCCTTTGTTCAAATTTAATACATAAACGTCAAATAGCGAAGTAGTTGCCACCCGGCTTGAGTGAGAGCGCCTTTCCCAAATGATACTTCACTATATCTAGAAACAACACTGCAACGCACTGCGCACAAGAAAGGGCAAGATTGAGCTTCATTGTCTGATATGTACGTGAAATAGTGAATATGCAGAGTTACGTCAGGTTGTCGCTCCATCCATCCATCAGAGCTCTCCCTGCCTGATCGCAGCTCCGTCCCTCACTGCCTGCCAAACTGCCTCCACTGACTAATTCAATTTCAAATTCAAAATTGTCGCAAATTGACAAAACTAATTTAAATTTCCTTCACACTTTGCACTCCTTAACAACTCAAATAATAAATGCAGACAATTTGAGACATCATTGCCAAGAGATTGCATTGCTATTGACATAACATGTGATTACAAACAGAACAATTGGATATTCTTGTGCGTTTAAGTTAATATTAAATCTCAAAGGTGATAAAGTTGTATATATTTATTTACGTTACAGTAGTACACTATTTGAAGCATTCACATTTGCATTTCCCTCGCTGCATTCTGTAACATGCTCATACTGATTAATTGCAATTGCACATTTGCGCATCGGAAGCACCATCCATCACATTTCTACAGCACATTTAATGCACAAAACATCCCCGTTCAAATTAACATGTCAACTTATTATATTGAAAATGTATCCGGCGTTAAAACGGTCGTCCTCCTCCAATGAGCAAGTGTTACTTTAAACCGGCACAAGGAAGCATGGATTGATCGATTGCGTCGATTACTTCCAACTTATCTCAGCGATATTTCCTTCACGATGTCTACGACATATATCTACGAATAATACACACGACTACGTCACATTATTCTGACGTCCGCATTCGTTTTGGTCAAATAAAAGCAATATTTGAATTTGTTATCATTCTTAAACAAACGACAACTATTGAAGATATTGTTATTTTAAACATTTAAAAGACTCTGCTCGTATACAGCCTATTGCAGCGTTCACTTTGTTTGTTTTAATCAAACAGACGCATGCAATTCAATTAAAATCTCTACTGTAACAAAAATAAATGATACATTCTGCAAAATAGTTTTGCTGCCTTTAGTCGATGGCTGCAAAGCTTCCGAAACAAAATAAACTCGATAAGAAAGAAATATATTTTATTAATCGAGTGAAACCTATTACAAATAGAAGGAGGGGGGATGTATGTGTGCGTGTGTCCTCTCGTGAAAATGAAGGTGCAATTAGGTCAGTATTAGCAAACAAATGGGTGACGTCACACGCATGTGTTCGATGAGTGAGATGTGGTGGGATGTGGTGGCAGTAACAGCTAGTGCTCAAACTAATGACACAAAACATCAAGTTGATTACGCACATTTCAGACATATCTAGAACTATTACACGAGTGCGGGCGACTATGGGATACACCTTTGTTCAAACTTGGAAGATATCATTCCCCTCTGCCGCCCCCTGCCCGCCGCTGCCCCTCTCTCATTTACGCTCAAACCCGTTTCGATGTAGTTCATTTAAAAGACATTAGAAATCATCTACGTATTCTAAATATCTCAACAATGTTTGTAAATAACAAATTACATCGGATACAGATAGATATTTTACGGAAAATAAATATAATATAAAACGTATTATGCTTATAGCAAAGTTATAAAACTACTGAATAAATGAGGACAGAGGTTTCCAATTCAAAGGGATTGTGCAAACGTTCATGGAAATGTTTTCACGGCGTTTCACAATAATAATAATTAAAAGAGAAACGCGCGTATTCCAATTGCACACATCTCCCGAATTATCCAATTTATTTCACTTGCGTCTGCGTTAGGGGTTGCTGAGCTGTCGTGAGATGTCGGGAATGAATTTTTAACAGCGAGTCTCAGGCTTTCTCCCTTTCAAGTGCTTTACAGTCAATTTAAATTACATATTCGAGCCCATTTCAATTAAATTGTGTGTTTTGCGAATACTAGCAAATGTACGATGACGCGGTTTTGTTAAGTACGCCGAACTTTTAGTAAATCCAACAACAACCCGGACGTGCTTTACACTCGCGCCTGTGTCCCTGAATGAGGCAGGCAGAGATGACTGCTCTTCCCAATAATAACAAACAACACTCACATTGACTGTATCTGCGGATTATGTGCCTACTGTTCGTGCACATATAGTTATATGTTGAGGGAAAGCGGGGGAAGTCGTAGAGGTCGTGGGATAGCTTAATTCTCAGGTGTTTTCCTTCTTCATAAATAACTTTTCTCCTTAAATCTTTGTTACTAATAAAGAATAATAGGGCATTCTTTTTCCGGCTGATCATTTATTTCGCAGGGTTGCCAGTTAGGGCGGGATTGATTTTAACAAGCAATTATTCTACTTTATTGTTTTTTTTTATAATGATTATTCTGTTTGACCTGTTGTTGTCATTATTCCATTATCGATATTACCTTCATTTACAATTATATGCAAATAACTCTATGAATGTTCAAAAACGGCGATTGAAAGTAATGAACAAAGTGTCACGTGATCATGCCTCCCCCCTCCCTCTGCGCAGGCTCACGTGCGATGCATTACATTTGATGCCGTAATAAGAACGTGATACAACTCAACAAACAACTCCCGTTAAAACTCGCATAAAAAATCACCCGCAAAATAAGTATCCCTATTGTTTGTTAGATCCGCAATTATTCTATATGTATATGTTTATATGTATATATCTTACTTCGATATTGTTTTTGTTTGTTTGTTTATTATTCACTAATGAAGGAAATAACATCGTCGTTGCGGATGGACGTAAGGAAAGCAGATCCGCGAGTGACAGGTTCAATGTGCAATATTTACATAACCGAGTATTTAAGAGCGCTCATGACCCTACAGCCAGACCAGGCCAACACTTTCAAGTTACATAGTGACCGGGGTGCGGGGTGGAGTGAGGAGGGTTCATAAATGCAACAACTAAAGGAATAAATTGGACGCGAACAATTTTAACAATAAAGTGACATCTTTACACTTACTTGAACCAATAACACAATGACAATGACTAATACAACGCAATATTACAATTTAAACATATACATACTTCACCATTCCGATGAGGTGCTCGACATTAACACGGGGATGGATCGCATTCCCGTCCCATCGATTGCAAGCCTTCTTTCGAATCCCGAATGCCGGTGATTAGTAAATATAAGCAAGTACACGCACTGAACGGTGAATATGAGTTTCAGGGATTTCGCCCTTTAAAATCCAATTAGCTTTAAAAAGGGTTCCGAATCCCCTTATAAATTCACTTAACACGCGTAATGTCTGTGCGTGGACTCATAGGACGGGCGCCATTGCGTGATGCTAATAACATAAACAGTCCTTCATGTGCTCGCATGTAATGATGACACAAAACACTGAAGCATTTGCAGCCGCAATATGTCTGCACATTCTGCACACTGAGATAATAAGATTAATTCTAATTCATAAACATTTATTGAAACATTATTTGTTATGAGAGAGACAGATTATACATTTGGCTGCTTGTAGTATTGCGTTCTCTTTTTATTATTTTAATCCGCCGATTCGTTATAGAGTGAGTGAGTGAGTGAGTCACGGCATGTCGTAATGATTCTCGTGTAGTCGCAGTATCGTGATCGATGGAGGGCTTGCTCATGCCACTGAGGTCACCCCCGCTATGCCTCTTGCTATACTTGGACTCTGCAAAATGCTTCCGTGTTCATGTATATTTACATGACTCAGATGATGTCCCAAAGGTGTGTCCGTCCGTTAATCACTATCAGTTATTTCCGCGTGAGAAAATATTTGTATGAAAATGTGTTTTGGCAGATTCCCCTCACTGTTTATGTTCGGTGTTACAGCATTATTTATATAAAAAGGGATGATTGACATCCGCCGCCGCCCGCTCGTTTCTGTATTTTGTAGCTTTAGTGTCGTCTAGTTAATCAATAAATGTCTATTTTTATAAATCCAACAAAAATGTGCGTTCGTTCAAGAAAGAGCTTTTCTTTTTACGAGGACGAATGAACGGAATGACTCTCTGATTATTATCACAGCATTGAAAATGGCAGAAAACTAAATTACACAATTTATTACTCCAATTTCGTATACTTTTTTCAACACAATTGATGTTATTATTTTGTGCATTGTACTGGGCGGTGGCGGCGATGCGACGATGCCACTCGGTGACATATTTGCTGGATGGACTACGCCATTACGAGCACTCAGCTACGAGCGTCGTAGCACATTCCGTAGCCACTATGCTACGATGTTGCTCGTAGACGCATGTGTATAACTTTAAACAATTTACATGCAAAATATATAATATCTATGTAAATGTATCGTATATAAGGGAGATAAGTCTAGTTGGGGGATGTTTGTGATCAAAGGCTCTGTCACATGTCCCATCTGTAATTGGTAAACCTTTTTCTACCACGCAGACCTATCTATACCTTGATGTAGCTGACGTAAATATATCTGATATCAGAGTGTATATTTAAAAGGAAAGTTGGCAAAAGAATTTTACGATGAAAATTTCAATAATGAATTGCTCTTTTGTGGCTGCGGGTAGAATATAATACTTTCCTAATAAATAACTCGGAAACATTAATTAACATAATTTCATTATAATTACGCCATAAGCCGCATCGTCCGTCCGCGTGTTAACTACTAAATATCAAAAACAAATATGTATTAATTCAATAATTTAAAACACTTCCCAAATGTCAGATTACTAAAATGAACGCCATAAATTAATAAGGCCTATAAATTGTTTTAATCGTACATGTTTTCCATTATTATGTAATGCCTATGAAACAGGCCCAGGCCCGCATTGTCCAATGTCCATGCTGTCCGGGTAATTGTAGTGCAAAGTATATTACGAAAGGGTGAACTTTTAATGAGTTAAGAGACAAAGGCCTCTCATGAAAATATGATAAGTTGGCCATTTTTTAAGGTTTCATGAGCCATTTTAATGTACGGTGTTTGAGTTACATTCAACGTGTGCCTCTCTGCTGCCTTATTGCAAGTAAGAATATGTTTATAGGTTATGAATGTAATTATTCTAAAATACATGCGTTCCATCAATACGAATATAGAGGCACGGGCAGGCAAATAAAATGATATAACTCATCGCGGAGAGCACCAGTAAGAGACTGAACTGCATTAGTCCGCTGGACTAATATAAGTGGGCGCAGTAACTTAATTCCTGATGCATCTTCAATGTACACTCGTATGCTTAACTCAGAAGGGGTAATGCGGGAACGGAGCAAAGTGTTTGGTATACGGTTTCGAACGCCCTCATTAGTGCTCGAAAGTAATTAGTTCAGAATTTTTGCGGGTTGTAGTTGCGTTTCGAAAGCTCTCCGGCTGCCATGACGCAGTGAGTCTACTTTGTGTTTGTTCGTAACATAATAATGGCGAACATTCACATCGGCGTCTTTCGCATAACATTGAAATGCGAGCAAAGCAACATGAACTAGACACAAAGAGAATGCTCTGAAGGCAATAATTGTGTTATCAAACTGACAGAGAATTATAAATGAAAAGTGAACTTTTGTCAAGTTGACGAATCGCTGTCGAGTGTCACTTGAAATGAAAACTTTTGAAACCGGTTCAGTGACTTTGAAGCACGCCCTTGACTTCGTTTGAACATGCGCGGGTTATAATTACATGTGAAGTTTTGGAAACAGGTTTTACAGGCAGAGCCTTCGCGAACAAAACATTTTTATAATAAGTGCCTTCTGTTTGTTAACTTTTCTAATTATGAATTGAATTTATTATTATGTCACAAAAACGAGGCCAACACATTCACTTTTAAAAACCTTAAAAAGCCTTTTATAATCTTATTACAACAACCCCCCTAATACAAAGACACAAAACATATATAAACATACGCATCCCTTAGTTAGATTCAATGACTTCCCTAATATAGGGAAGCATTTGTAATGGGATTTTACAAAATAACACGCGATGCATTATTACTGCTCGTGCTGTGAATGGAATGTATTGAGGAATTTCAGTTGGTACCATTATTTGCAAACAATCCGAGCGAGTCCGAGTGCGAATGCTTGTACGTGGGTCTCGCTGACTCGCTTGCACAATTCATCGAAGGTTTTTACCGCCATAAATAATGCCCGTCAATTCTTGTTCCAAATTCAAAAAAGGTTTCGGCTACATTAAGAGAATGGACTCCGTTCTAACTTTTACGTGCGTCGTGATAAGGGAACCATAAGAGTTCCGAGACTAGCTGTAGAGCGCATCATGGTGTTTTTGAAACTGAAAATTCGTTACCACATTCATGAAGAAACTGAATTTGAATAAATCAAAGAGCACTTTTTGGATTGGTATTTTCATTAGTTAAAAAAAAATCATACAAACATTCGATGGCCATATCTCGCGAATTGATGACGTCAGCTAACTTCACTAAGCAAATACCGATTTTGTTTGTAAATATGACCAGTGCCAGTGTGTTATAAACGCGGTGTGGTCCCGCTGCGACCACGGCCGGACTTCTCTTAAATATTTAGGCCATTCGTCTATTTCAACGCATGAGTATGTATGAGCTCATAAAACGTACCTAATGCTTCTTTACATAAACACAAACTACATACCTATACATCATTGTGCTTTTCCAATTGTTACTGTGGTCAATGATAGTTAAACATCTCTACTGACCGAGCATTACAAAAACAAATGTGCCGCCTCCCCGTCACCCCCTCCCCCCATCCCCTCCTCCACCCCTTCTCCAATCAGATTCAATTTCAACAAATGACCCAGAAATAACAATGTATATTATTATTAGTACAAATTGTACATTTCCTTGTTATAAAAAATAAGGAAAAAGACTCCAACACGAGTGCGACTAATTTGTTTTTAAATTGGCACAACTGCTCCAGAGCCAGCCATTACGAATTTGCGCTTTATTAAGGGCGGATGATAGCGGCCCGGTACGTGCTTTGCTACGTATAAAGTGAAATATGAAAAAAAATTAATTGATACATCAAATTCATTTATTCAAACAAAAAAAAACAGATCCGGTCGACCGTATTTTCGTACATAACACATTGCGTCCTGTGCATATTCGTTCATATTCCGTGGGCTACCAATATACGAAGATGGCAATATAGTTAAACGTCCGATGTCATTAACATTAGCATCATTCGCTATCGCATCTTGCAAATGAATATGTTCTTCAGATCTTAATTTTGCTTGGTTGAAACGAATAAAATTAAGACGTTCAGTTTCTATTTTGGCATACATCATCAACGATGTACTGATGATATAGTTTACCACATTTCAAGATATAATTTTGTTCTTGTGGACGAATCATCAATCGATACGAATAAAAATTCATGGCACTAATTTTTTTCTGTACATGTAGACCTGAAAAAAAGTACAAACTGTGACTTTAGAAATTTATACAAATGATGAAATGTCAACACACTGAAAATAGGTTAATTATTTACGTGTTCGTGGATCAATCATTGGTATATTGATATGGTAGCCATCGTCACCTTTCCAATGCACTATTGTGTATTGTAATGCATCGTAACCACGATGAAGTTCCGAAACACGTTGCAATTGCTCATTTCTGCGATGAAGTACAATATCACGGGATTGAAACTGATCACCAAGAATTACAATTACAACCTCATCA
Organism: Tineola bisselliella; assembly: GCA_028551675.1. Classification (NCBI taxonomy): domain Eukaryota; kingdom Metazoa; phylum Arthropoda; class Insecta; order Lepidoptera; family Tineidae; genus Tineola; species Tineola bisselliella. The sequence continues at coordinate 44,920 of JAPWLS010001423.1, forward strand.
ATTGTCGGTGCATTGAATCGCCTTTCATACTCTCCAAAAGGTGTTCTATCAGCCCTTATTACGATTTTGTGATTATCAGATGGCATACGATCGAGAGCAATTTTGAACAATTGAACTAATGCATTATGCTGATGGAAAACCCTGATGGAAAAACCTTTGTACCTCAAGAATAATTTTTCGTCTTGTATTCAAAACAATTGCACAACGTTGATCCAATTCACGATTTTCATCACCAATAAAATAAATTTGCAAAAATTTATGATCAGCGTCGGGGTATGGCAATAACGAACCCGCTTGATGATAAATCTGGCCCTGAATCTGTAACATGTATGCAATTTTAGGTAGATGTTGTATCATAATTTTATATCATAATTATCATAAACATGGGACAATCCTGTTGAAGTATTTACCTTAAACGTCGGCATAAAATTATCTCTAATAATTTTAGTAGCACCAAAAGAAGTCATTTGAAATGCCGAATTGTATTGTTGAATATGACTCAAAAACTGCTTCGACTTTTGAGATGTCCCA
>JAPWLS010001882.1:0-71921 GCA_028551675.1 Tineola bisselliella
TATACTTGTATTTCCACCAAATAAATATTACTTACACGTCTTGGAATTAATTATATTGAAAAATAATCCGCTTGCCACTTATTATATAAACATTCTAATTAGAAAAGAGGCTTTTATAATTTGAATCAGATGAAAGCACTGTACATTATCTAACTTACCGAAGCATTTAGAATTTATTGTAATTTTATTTTTATTAAAAACTTTTATGATAGATTACTTGATAGCACCTTACAAATTCAAGGTTCATTCCGATGTTCTGAATTCTTGTGTTATATAACTTTTGCATGAAAATAAAAATAATATAACCAGTTTATATTATTTTTATTTTCTTAAAGTAAGTCCTATAAAAAGTTTCAATTTTAATCAAAATTAAGATGATAATGAAATATCTATACTTATGAAGATAGTTTTTACATAAGAATGTACATATATGTTGTATTAGATTTCTTTTTAGATAAGGGTTGACATCCCCGCGTTGGGTCAATATTACTCAATGTTGACTTTTTATTGTACTTTTCTTTCGTGTTACGAAAAAAATATAAAAACCCGTTGTTTTTTTATTTAGATGATAGTGAGGATGAGTTTTTTATGCTAAAATGTAATATGTATCTTAAGTAACAGCTGTCTAGGTTATATCTTACTAGCTTTTACCCGCGGCTTCGCTCGCATTTAAGTCATTAAATAAGTATCCAGATATCATTTCAATAGAACTATACTCAAAATTTTACTATAGTAACAAAAAAAAAATATTTTTTTTTAAATAAAAGTATCCTATGTTACTTCTAGTACCTCCAAAAATATGTGTACAAAATTTCATAATGATCGGTTAAGTAGTTGTTGCGTGAAAACGTAACAAACAAACTCACATTTATACGATTAATAGGGATGATGAAGTTTTATTGTTGGCAGTGTGACGAATATATTCCTGGTGAACCTGTCCGTGGCTGATCTGCTGGTCACGCTGTTCTGTATGCCGGTGCAGATTGCCAAGTCCGTCACCCTGCTCTGGTACTTTGGCGAAGTCATGTGCAAGACTGTCAACTTCCTACAAGGTATGTTCTCTACAAAATTCCATCTTAATCTAATTTAGAATTAAATTAAAGGCAATGAAGAGAAAATGCGTGTCGCATGTTAATGTAAGTGAACGCAAAGAAAAAACTTTTATAACGAAAGCTACTTAATATAATTGTGATTGCAAACAATTCTCAAAAGTATTCCTTTTATCTTATGTTTACTTCACGTGCTGCATAACAATAAGCGTTTATATTTTATTCGTAACCTGGCAGATGCTTGGTGTTCTTTAATACACTCGTAGATAGCATATAATTGGTAACGATAATCTATTACGCGCTTTATCTTTTGTTTTGAGCCAGCCATTCTCAAAGTGTGTTCCGCGGAACCCTAGGGCTAAAATACCTACCAAAGGGAGGTTATAAGGTTACATCTAAACATTACATTGCAATGTGATTATTCATGAATACATGTAAATCAGTTTTTTACAATTATGTTAAGACTTTTTCCTTCGCCAAAAAAGTTTGAGAATCGCTGTTTTAAACAATTATTTATTAAAAAAGTTCCCAATAATAGCTTCATAACTCAGTATACCCAAGTATATATAAGTAGCTATATTTCAGGGGTGGCAGTGGCTTCGAGTGTGTTCACAATAACGGCAATGTCAGTGGACCGTTACCTCGCAATAACCCAGTCTTTGCGTCAGCCATGGATGCCTTCGAGGAGGGGAGCTCTATTACTGCTGGTCGTGTTGTGGCTTGTCGCGTTCGCAATATTCGCACCCCTGCTGGCCGTTGCGTCTGTGCAGAGAGAAGTGGTGCCTTTGTTGAGGCGGAATAAAAATTCCTCGGTAAATATTTCACATATATTTTCCTCAACTAGTTTCTTCAAGTATTGTATGCTTTTTAAATATTTAAAGAGTAGCTTTTACCCCCGGCTTCGCTCGCATTTAAGTCATTAACATACTCAGAGATTATACTAACTATAGTCAATTAGAAACTATTATTGCTGCAAAAGAAAAATCCACTTTTCGCTTTTCAGTTTTTATTAGGACTGCTTGACATTGACGGTCGTATTTTTAATAAAACTTAAAATAAATTATAAAAATCAAAAGGAGATTGCGATCGCCAACAACTATAGTAAAAAATAATTGTTTTTTTTTTTTAATAAAAAGTATCCTATGTTACTTATAGTACCTCCAAAAATATGTGTACTCGTACAAAGTTTCATGATCTCGGTTAAGTAGTTGTTGCGTGAAAACGTAACAAACAAACTCACATTCACATTTATATTAGCAGGGATGATTAATTTCCAGTTAAGCAATAAACTGAATCTACTAACATTATATTGTACAGGCTATGATTGGCGAGTTTCTTGTGATTTCTTCTCGTCATATGCCTTTCAGAAATATTCGTAGAGATAAATAGACAAGAGCCAGAAGGGTCTAAGTATGTGAAATAAAGGTTTTTTTTTATTATTATTCTTAAAATATGCTTCTGGTAGGTGCTTAATATTCGAAATTACTTAATATTTTAGTTATATCTTTAGTGAAACTTATGTAGAAATAAAACTGCGGATTAAAATGGATTATGTTCTATAACTATTACAAAGCAAATTGAAACGGAAGAAAAAAACAGACAACATGACATATCAAATGTCAAAATCGTAAAACCTTCTTAATTTGTGGAGGCAACCTTTATAATTTTTATAATTGTCAATTCATTCGTATTTTAATAAATTTTTATTGTAATATTACAAAATGCTTTCTTTAAAATTAATTACAAAAACAAATGAAAAAGTCGCTGTTCTCGTTTAATCTTATTTGTTTCTTATTATTTTTCCTCTTTCAAATGTTCCGGGATTGTAAGAATGATTTTCAAATTATGTATTGTAATTCGGATTAACAATAAAATACGAAGCATATTGCTACACTTCATACGACTTCTGACACCAACATTAAATTCTTTCTTATGACACTATCTACAATGTCACGCATATTGTATCTCGCTTTTTTCATTTCTCTTTTTCGTTCCCTTCATCTTTATATATCTTTCTCTAACTCACGCGAGACTGGGACTGAAATTGACTCAATCAAATCATAACTAGAACCTCTAACCAAATGAAAGAAATACAAGTGTACTCAATGCTCGAACTAAATCGCCGTCAAACTTCCTACATAAGACAGTGACGTGAATGACATCGCTTCATTAATTATGAAAGAGATCCCTTTCCCGAATTGTCGAATGAATCTACAATGACATTTGAAAAGAAGACCACAAGAAACGCGATCAATCTGCCTTTTCAAGGTAGAATAAAAAATGCTTGGTGACACAAAACTGGAGTAAGGTTATAGTAGATTTCGAATCACTAACGGTGTCCACCCTAGCTGAAGCAATAAATCAAGCACGATATATGTGTACATATTTTTTGGAGAAGTTCTTTATCCTTTTTAAAAGTCTTAAGTTTTCTATACTAATATAATAAAGAGGAAACATTTGATTGTTTGTATGTATTGAATATGCTTAGAAACTACTGGACCGATTTGAAAAATTCTTTTACCATTACAATCCTACATTATCCCTGATGAACATAAGCTATAGAATATTTCCAAAAACGTTTGGAGTCCATATGAAAACTTCAATAATGTAGCCGAAAGTGTGAAAAAAAATCATTATATTGCGTACGCTGCGGAAATTATTGACAATAGAGCAAAATGATGTACTACAGTTTTATAGAGGACATCAATATCTACAAAAAAAAGTGTGCGATACCATATGTCTAACTATTACAGTTATGTCACAATAACTGCTTTTTCATGTTAAAATATGCAATAGTATATTTATACTATAAAAATCTCGAAAACCGTTTGACGTACAAAGATGAAATTTGGCAGGGAGGTAGTTTTATAGTTAGTAGATAGCTAAGAACAGATTTTGCGACAGATGTGTGGTAGGCATTATCTGAAATATGAAACATGATTAAACTTCATAGTACTTTATATCTTCATTATTACGCAGACGTAGTCGCGGGCAACTGCTAGTTAGTAATATAACAGATGGATGGAATTCTTTCTATGGGATGGTATAATTGATAGCAGATTAGGTCGGTCCCTTTGTTCATGGAGTGTATGACATATGTCTCATATATTATCGGTGTTGTGAACATTTTTGATTGATGACATTGCTATTATAGGCGTAAGCAGTGGTTAGCTTTCATATAGGAACTTATTATTACTAATTCTATAACAATTGTTATTATAAAACACTAAGCGACAACGAGTGGTCTCTTATTACAATTTTTTTTTGTTTTTTATTTATTTATTTAAGAATAATATTACATACTATAGTTTTCGATGGTCCCACACTAGGCATTGCCTGTCATGTGGGACCCATCACTTACAAAACTTTTAATTTATTTATTTTTGTAATGTCTTTATAAAATTTAATAGATTGAATAAACCTTGACTTCGTTGATAGGGTCTAGTATGGCATCAGGGTCTCATGAACTGCTCTGTGTCTCTATAACTCCAGGCTAGAAGAAGCCCAGCAACTTTTGCTTTCATCAATCTGGTTGGGCTACTATTTGTTTCCAGAACTTTTACAAATGCTGAAGTAACTTTGATACTGTCTATGAGGGGGACGCGTTTAGTCCAACTTGCAACAAGCATGAACTTGAAATCCAACTGAGCGTAGTCCCTAAATACTTATGAATAATTTGTTTTCAATTGCAAATTGTTAAATAAATGTCAAAGAATTGAAAAGGGCGAGTCTTGTCTTTTGTTTGCAATTTGTTTTTGGAAGTAATTGTTTGTGCTAACTTATTCTAATTAGAATAAAAGTTGCGCACAAGTCAGTCGGCCGAAAGACAATTCTAATTAGAATAGAGTTGTCTGAAAATATTGAATGCTTATTGAAGCTTATATTTCAATCACCAGTGTATACAATTATATCAAGTTAATTTAACAATGAGTGGAGGATTTATTTTAGTAACAATAATTTTACTTTCATAACAAATTACATATAGTACTGTAATCTTCATTTGTTTTAATTATGACAAAGGTCTACGGTAGGGGTCGGCAACCTTTTTTGGCCGCGGGTCAAAATTAACCAAAATGCGAGTATTAAAGAAAGAAATACATATTTTATTAAGAAAATACTTACAAACATAGTTGAATAAACTTTATTTATAAACTTTCTCTACGATATCAATGGCTCCCCTGATGTCGAAGTTGTGATGTCAATTTTTTGGGTAAAAGAAAAAAAATGTTTGTATATCTTATTCTTTATTTTCGGAACTAGAGTGGGTTACTTGAAACAACCAAATGGGTCACTCGGTGACCCACGGGTCATAGGTTGCCAGCCCCTGGTCTAAGGCCTAACCTAGTTTGCTTTTTGCTCTATCCTCCCCCCTATACAGCTCGCATGCCATAATCCTCGCAATCAGGGAACTGTTTACATAATTCAATAGAAATTCTGTAAGCACATTTGCCAGATGGTAAAGCCTTGTAACATTGAGTTTCACCATGCATGCGGTTTCGATCACGAGGCTGCTTTAACAACCAATGAAAATCACCCCTAAAGACCTGAATCATTACGAAGGCTTTAAAACATTATATTTTCATGTATTATTGCTGTCATAAATTTCAGTTTATTCGTTTCAGTGAATATTATTTACATTAAATATGTTTTACGTTGATCTCAACTTGACATTTCAAAAATAATATTACACCAATCGTGATAGGTTTTACAATTGATATTAAATAAAAAACTATTTCTTTTAACAAAATTGAATTATAAAAAAACGCGGTAGTAACTTTAAAGACGTATTTTAAACAATTCAAATATGTTCATGTGAATGAATGAATGAATGAATGAAAATCGTTTATTAGCATAGGCACTAAAGGCGTGCACTTGCTCATCGTTAGACTCTATCGTGACTTCGGGAAGGCGTATGGCGAGAAGAATATCACAAGAAACTCGTAAAGATGTGTTTTTAATAATATTTATTATACGAGACATCAATCACTCATTGAGTCGATGTAAAGTTTGATTAAATTCCGATCATGAACTAAGTATGTACTCGTGTGCGTTTAGCTTAGTCACTTTACGCTATTTCCTTATTTCTTTACAAATAAAAACGCTTGGACATAATATGATATTATGTTTACCCGTAGGTATATAACAGGTTGACAATACCCCTATACAACAATTAATTTTAATTGTTTGTGATTATTTATTAACGTATTCCTCTCTTCACTTTTTCTTAATAAATATTTTAAGGTTGGCTGGTAGAGAATGCTACCTAGCGTTAAGCCCGCCTTGTACACATGTACCAAGTTTTTAAATCAATAAATAAATTTATTTAATATGTATTTACATGACGAGTAAAAGCGCATCATTGGAACCAATTTACTAAAATAAATAAAAATAATATATAGATAAGCAATACTAAAGATAACCTAAACTAAACTAAAAAAGAAAAATATTTACTAATGAATAATAAATCTTTAAACACACCAACCATTAGACAGTAATCACAATGATTTCTTCTAAATGCGTGTAACAGAACGTAATGACAGCTAGGTGACAGTAGACAGTTGCAATGGGTTATTATCATTGGTCAAAAATCACGACAACAATTTTTCAAGCGTGTGATTGGTCTATTTTGTTTCGTACGACTGAGTGACATTTTATACAGGACCGTTTAAAATTATAAATCGTTTTGACAAATATTTTTATATAGATATTAATAACAAATTTGTAAATATTTCTATAGATAGATTGAAACCCGCATACTTAATGTGAATAATACTATTTTATATTATGTTTAGATTAATTTAGTTGTACATGATTGTCGTTTCTACATTTATGTTATTGTATCGTAACGTAAGTTACTGGAGAGGGAGTAGTGTAGAGTACACTACACGAAAAAAGAATTATAAAAAAGTATATGTCAGATATGTCAATTGTGAAAATATATTACTGAAATGAAAGAACGTCTTTTCTTATGAAAATAAATATAAATATAATATGACAATATCCGCTACAAACTCTAACCAGATAATCTATGCTTGTGGGTAATTTCTGAATATAGACCTAAATGTTTTATATTTGTGTTGATGATATCCTATATGTATCAAAATATTTCTAATATTTTAGTTAACGACAATACAGTTATAAACAATCCTCCCCACTGTGAGGGGAATATTAAAAAAATAGTGTTGGGGTATAAAAAGAAGTATCGTAAAATAACTCAAATTGACGATAACAATGGCTATTTCAATTTGGGTCAAGGCTCACTTCTATAATCTACATTTCAGTATTAAGTCTACGCGGATTAGAGATGTAACTTTGGGAGATTGTGGTTTTAAATCCATGTGGTTCTTTTGTAGAAATTTCGCTACTTTTTATATTATAGTTAAAACGTTTGTTCTGTTAGAAATGTAATTAATCTTTATCCCGAAATATCTCATTACATAACTGAAACATTGTTACCCTTTCAGATGTGGGTGGAGAGAAGTGTTGAGTTTTGTACAGAAAAATGGCCAAGCTCAATAAACAAAGAACTTTTCGGAGCTTTCAGTTTTGTGCTAGTCTACGCTATTCCAGGTAACTATATTAAAAACTTTAATTATAACTTGTATCTGCCTTCTTGAACATATGACGTTTCAAGATTTATTATACGAGCCGGCATAGTGGGGACGACTGTTTACTGGTAGCAGTTGTCTCCTATACGGCGCATGAGCTTATACCAGGTTACAATTAAATAATAAAATAATTACATTACTTTCTGATAGAAAGAGTGGATACTAAAAAAAAAGAATAAAAACAAATTACTAAATGTCTATTTAATTTGAATTTGGAATATTATTTTTTTAAATAATAATAATAATAATCGTAACCGATCTCAAGTTGCTTACAGCAGATGATGTTTACTTTTCCCCACGGGTGTGTTGTTACCTGACATTAACACTAGGTTTACGGGACGCGTCAATTTGACGCATTTTGACTTTTATCAGAGAATTACCAAAAATTGTTTAAATTTTTATTTTATGTCTTCGTATGACTTTTATTCATTGATCGAGGAAAATATATATTGAAGTCTATTTTCTTTAAAAGTGTTGAATTACTGAACTTGTCTATGTGGTATACCTATCGCTACGATATGCGTCAAATTGACGCGTTTTAGTAGAAATAGGTATATAGAAAACGTCCGTAAACCTAGTGTTAAATCGGAATGGAAGTAGCTGCTATCTTAGCTTACCAAATTAGTCTCGCATGTCTCGAGCATATATTGTAAGGGTTATAATGGATAGCAGTACTACTTAGGTTGCCGATACAAAAAAAAAATCTGAAATATTTGTAAATTTGTGGTCGTGGCACTTGAAAATATCATATAAGGTGTCAATTTTCGAAGGATTTCAAAATTGATTCTTGTTTAGAAATGACAGGCATATTTTTTTTTGTGATTAGTTTTCCTAGAGTATTATACCATTTAGGAATCTTGGTTAGTTGCGTCAACTTTTGAAAAAACTTGCCATAGTAGTGTCCATACTTTTTTTTACACTACGATGACTTAAAGTGGATCGAAGGTAAAAATCTTTCAAAATTTTAGGGAAAAAAAGAAATTTGATTCATTTTTGTGTAAAAACTACAGGCATTCTGAAATTTGTAAGGGTTATAATGGATAGCAGTACTACTTAGGTTGCCGATACAAAAAAAAAATCTGAAATATTTATAAATTTGTGGTCGTGGCACTTGAAAATATCATATAGGGTGTCAATTTTCGAAGGATTTCAAAATTGATTCTTGTTTAGAAATGACAGGCATATTTTTTTTTTGTGATTAGTTTTCCTAGAGTATTATACCATTTAGGAATCTTGGTTAGTTGCGTCAACTTTTGAAAAAACTTGCCATAGTGGTGTCCATACTTTTTTTTTGCACCACGATGACTTAAAGTGGACCGAAGGTAAAAATCTTTCAAAATTTTAGGGAAAAAAAGAAATTTGATTCATTTTTGTGTAAAAACTACAGGCATTCTGAAATTTGTAAGGGTTATAATGGATAGCAGTACTACTTAGGTTGCCGATACAAAAAAAAAATCTGAAATATTTGTAAATTTGTGGTCGTGGCACTTGAAAATATCATATAGGGTGTCAATTTTCGAAGGTTTTCAGAATTTACTTGGTATTTTCAAAAAAAAATTAGATATTTTTTTTTTCTTATTTTTCCTCGAGCAGTGAAGAACGGGTCCACCCACTGGTGCCGGCTTATCGTTGAGTTTTGGGACACCCTGTATAAAACATAATAATATATTCATCAAATTTATATAAAGTTACTAATTAATAAAAAAAAAGTAACGTTAGTAATTAAAAGCTTGTAATAGTAAGTGATGGGTTCCACGTGACAGGCATTGCCTAGTGTGGGGCCATCGAAAACCATATTTGTTATATTCCAGAATAATAAATAATAATAATAATAAATTGTCGCAAGATTGTTGCTGTCTATGAGATATAAAAGATAGAAGGAACTGACATTTTGGATCATGTAATCTCGTAAAAAGATTTGCTTATCCCCTGGATAGCACTAGAAGGAACATTCGAGAAAGTCGCCTCCACACCAGCGACGAAATTAAATTACATATTGAAGTTTTATTTGTTGCTGCCGACAGGAAGCACTGCACAGGATTTCCTATCACACTATCATACTAATCGTAAATCGTATACTTTTATACCCAACTGTTATACAATATTATTTATTAAATATGCCATTCTAGTTAAATTAACTTTTGAATAAGGTTTAAGACATTTATTTCCTCAAAAAGTTTTATATAAATTCACTTAATTGAGATAAAAAATATATAAATAAACATAACGTACATAGACTATATTATACTAGAATATTGACAACACCATCACAAAGCACTTATTATAATAAATAATAATATTTGTTAATTGTTACATTAATAAGTTGAATGTACTTTAATAAATAAATGTTAGAAAAATATCATAAATCATAATTCTGTAGACATCTAACAAATGAATAATACCAAACACCGTACAAGCATACTGTGACACGCCTCTCCGTGCTCAAATCGAATGAACAGGTGAAGATGGTCATGTACCTACCTAACAATCCTCTACCCCTTTGAATTTCCCTCCCGCCTATGTGGAAATTCATCCCTTAATAATATAGTACTTATTTAACTAATATTGGCCAATGATTTATGATCGTGATCGTCTAGTTTAGAGTGGCAGGACCCCTACGTTGTGATTGTCTTATTAAATATGGACCTCTACGTTGTGATTGACTAATTAAATATGGACCGCTACGTTGTGTAATTTATAGAATTAAATGTTATAGTAATAATTCATAGAAAGAAACACAGAAAATATAGTTATAGTGATCACCTGCAAATGTACACACAAAGAGAAAATTAATAAATCAAAATTGAAAATGCAAATAAATAAGCAAACATGCAACTTAGCTGTATCGTCGCCTCGTACACGCCGTCCCGCGGATGTTCCCGAACACGCTATCCCTCGCGATTGATTACATGTGGGCCGTGCGCATTCACGTATATAATGAATATGAATATTAGTATGAACCGCGCGTATTATATCCGGAAAACGATTAGAAATAAATACGAAAAGAAATACAATATAATATCAGCCTCTCTATAATATGGAATACTCATTTTGAGTAAATCAGTGACGAACTGGAGCCTCCCTTCCAACCTACAGCTCCACCACCTTAGTCTTAGATGAAGGGGAAGAAACCCTTCGACAAGGTTCAACAGAAGCCATTACAAACTCTACTAAGCTAAAGTGGGAAAACAAGCGGATGACCTAGTGGTCAAGTTTATGGGCCCTACCGATCTAGAAAAGAGGAAACAAAAGAACAAAACCTGTATGGAGAAAATAAATGTGTTTTGATGTGTCCTCAATCGGACGTATCATGATTTGTAGATGAAATCCCTGTATGGAAAAAATAATAATAATAGTTGTATTGTCCTTATTCGGACGTGATAATAGTAGAATGAGCTGTGGAGAAAATAAGTATTCCTTGTTGTAGGAATAAAATATAGCTGTGGAAGAGAAAGCATGTAGTCAATGACTACTAAAGAATTTGATGAATAATTGCTGCAAAATAATAAATAAATATAATCGTTTTGATTATATATTGTCGAAGATCATTGTAGGAATCATAGTTGTTAAATATTCTACACATTTACCGATAATACGTCAATACAAGCATAAATCTTATGAATCGATTACACTAAACACATAAGTTACAATGTAAAAGAAATATTAATTTTAATAAGAACCACTGCAGGAGCCACTGCTGTTGAAGAACGTCAAGTGGTTTGGCTTTGACGTTATTACGGGATATATATTAGGAGAGCGAGCAAAGGGTTCTTGAGTTATTGCTGGAAGCTTAAAAAGTATTAGATAACGTTGGTCGGGTCGCATATTTATCCAGTGGGCTTATCACGAATTTAGTCTGGCTTTCGAACCGAGTTAGCTTCAAGCGATTTGTATGGAAATTTGAGCAGCGCCACCGCATGCGGATTTGGAACTACAATATTTTAGATACTTTTTGTTAATTTTCAAACGTCTCGATCTTTCGTTCATTTGATAGATTGCTGGTGCTCGTTAGTCGTTAGTAAAAATTCATGATCCCGATTGCTAACGGATCCGTTTTACTTGTGACAGCTCGATTCGAAAGCCAGACTAAATTCGTGATAAGCCCACAGTTAAAGTACGTGGACTAACTAAATCATTGTTCTCTAATTTAATTTGTCATCGCTTTACAGTTTATTCTACACACAGTTTAGTAATAGAGATGTGCCTACTCGAGTTAAAAACCAAAGTCGGTAGAATTTAAATAAAAGAAGAATTTATCTAATACTAGCTTTTCCCCGCGGCTTCGGTGGCATTTAAGTCTTTAAATAAGTGTCAGAAATGAATCAATATGATTCCAAACAGCTGAAACTATAGTTAATTGGAAACTATAGTATAAAAAATAAAATAAAAAAAATGAATGAATTTTGTTTCTGACGTCATCATTTCTTATCACAGCACTTGAAACTTTAATAAAAGTATCTGACATAGCGGCCGCTATCTGTTCTGTGTCAATTATAATAAATAATTTTCTACAATTAAACTTATATTAGGATGGAGGTATTCTCTGAGAACATACATTCAAATTCATTTATTTGCCATAAATATTGTTAATAACATAAGTCTTAAAGTAATGATAGTAGTATCACATATTTTACATAATGTATATGGCATGGAAATCCCTACTAATATTATAAATGTGAATGAGAGCTTGTTTGTTACGTTTTCACGCAACAACTACTTAATCAATCATCATGAAGCTTTGCACACATATTTGTGGAGGTACTAGAAGTAACATAAGTAATTTTTTATTTTAAAAAATAATTATTTTTTACTATAGTTTCTAACTGACTATAGTATCTATGACTATCCGACTGCTGGGGGACTACTCAGGAACACTTACGGACTCGTAATCATTCACGAAATTACGGATTTGACAGCCACTTCACGACGAATAGGCTAGATTTTACGGGCTTATATGTCAAAATTCACGTAACACGTATCACGAAACTTCGGATATGCCTGAGTAGCCCCCAGTAGCAATGAAAGCCGCTAGAACGCGGGAAGTAATTAATTGCAATAGCCACATGCTCCGATCTAATAATATAAACGTAATTACTAAATATAAATCCCGGCACTTCGCTTCTATTTATGTAATTTGTTTAATTTAAACCCATATATCAGCGCCGTAAAGATTCTTTTTTCAATACGCCTGAGCTTTATTATGGCACTTTCGTTTGGGATTGTGATGAACCTCCTGCAATTAACGAGCCTTGGGCGGGGCGAGTGTCTACCTTTGTTTGCTTACAGAGAACCCTTAAAACCCTTCCAAAGCTGTCATTAAGCTGGGGTTATTCGCAAATCAAAATGAATTGTAAAAAATTTTAACGTAAATAAAACAATTTAATTATAATTAATATAGATGTTTTGTAATGCGAGAGAGAGAGGTTAGAGCCGAGCGAGAGAGAGATATATATATATATATATATATATATATATATATATATATATAATGTCAAATTTATATTCAGACATAAAACTAGTTTTTTTTTTGATTTTATGTCCAGTACATTGCCGTATTTAAAGCCCACGATATATCTGAAAATGTCAGTAATTGAAATGAGATGAAAATAGTTTATTAGCATAGGCATTAAAGGCGTGCACTTGCTCATCATTAGACTCTACTATGACTTCGGAAAGGCGTATGACGAGAAGAATACCACAAGAAACAATTCTAACCTATATATGAAATAATTAACAAAACAAACTGAATTTTAATTCAGAGAGAAAAAAAAGTAAATAACAATCCGTAAATCAGATTGCACAGTGGTTTCAATAATTTGGACATAATCTTTGTCATTTTATGTTTACCCTTAGGTATACAATCATGACAATGCCCCTATAAGCATTCTATTCTTCTACATCATAGTAGATTTATTATATATTATTATGACATTAGTATGTAATGGACAATGCCAGTATACAATAAATCAAATTAATAATTATTAAATTAATAAATTTATTTCATTTATATTTGTATATGTATTGACGAGTAAAAGCTCTCTATTGGAGCCCATTAGCTAAAAGTAAATAAATAATATATATATATATATATATATATATATATATATATATATATATATATATATATATATATATATAGAGATGTATATCTGAGCGAGAGAGATATATATATATATAAATGTCAAATTGATATCCAGAACGTAAACTGCTACTGAGGCTATCATTTCGCATAAAATCAGCAACGGATGGAACAATTTATTTTCGAGTCCCTTCTTTGGGAGTTCGGGTCGCAATTTCTCTCCATTTAGCCACCGCCATCTTAAGTAAGTGGAAACTAGACATTTTAATGGTTTTCGATGCTATTTGTCACTGCTAAGCACATTGAAAACACTTTTAAGATATACATAACTTTAATTCCCAAATAATTTACTGAAAAATGGAACACTCAAATTATTTTCTAATATTCAGTCCCTAATACATTTTAAAAATATATCGTCTTCACGCCCTTGACTATATATGTGGATATATATTTTTATTATAATTATAGTTACTGTCAATAATAAATATAACAAAAATTTGATAACAATTTATTTACTACAGAATCCTTCAATAAAATCATATTTTTTTTTAGTTTTTTTTTGTATTGATAATGGTTATACTATTAAAAAAATTAAGTCCACATTTCTCGCCATAAAATAGGCTTGTCTGTAAAAGGTTTTTTGTTTAATTTCAGGTAGCATTGTTGTGATATCATACTCCCTGATGGGGAGAAGGTTGTGTTCTGTGTTACCTCCGTTCGACCAGACGGAAGGCAGCGCTAATAGTCAACAGGTAGATATTATAGTATATGTAAAGTTTACTCTCTTTTAAGGTTTAAGACATTTATTTATTCAAAAAGAATTACAAAAATTTCACTTAATTGAGATAAAAATAATAATAATAATAACTATAAATAAACATAACGTACGTAGAATATTGCCAACACCATCACAAGGCACTCAAACCCATTATATTTCTTTTCTTAACCAAACTTTTCAAACTAATGTACCGTACTGAGTTTTCTATGTTTTATTATTAAAAAAAGGACTACAATAGAAACCCGCATAAAACCTATTAATTTTTTCCTAATAAGCGACATTCCAATATTCATTTAGTATTTTTAATTAATTCTTTATATACACAAAGAAGTATAAAGTTTATTTCCAAATGCCTCTTTAATTAACTGAACTGTGTTGGTAGGAATCGATCACCATTTTTGATGTGAAACATCTATTGGCGCGGGTATAAACCGGATCGTTGGCGTGGCGACGCTTGCCGTGGCGACGGGTTTATTTTATCGAGTTATTTCTGAAATCTATATCATTTAAGAAGTTTTCGAATTTTTAATTTTTGTATTTAATATATAATAAATAAATGTTTCTTAAATAAATAGTCATCATTTTCTGTAAAAAAATCATAGTATTTAATTTTTTCATTAAATAATAATTAGTTCCTGTTGTAATCTTGTCTTTTACGCATATGACTTGAATAAACTTGATGTTTCACATCTGCCAGGCGTCCCGTGACGGCTCACATTTTTTTTTTGTCTTGAGGGAGTTACTTAAGTATTATTAGTATATGATTTGCTCTTTTATGAGAATCTAAGTGGAATGTGGTACTGGCTGACTCGGTGTATGTACTCGTAAAACCAAGTAATTAAACATTATAATTATACAAAACTTCATTACTAACTTTGCTAGATTACTATATCGTTTACTAAACTTGGTAAAGGCTGTTATAGTAAGAACGCACATTAGGCTGTTTGTAATGCGAGGTATGCTTCCGAGTTCAGCGACATTATTGTGTCGTCAGTTTATTGAAACGAATGGCATCTAAATAAGTAGCGATTAGTGCTTAGTAGTAACGTGCCAATTTTTCTAAAGAAATATTTAATGAGGTCACAGACGTGCCATCAAATAATTTGGGAAAATAATAATAATAAATACTATCAACTAAAAATTTACTACAAAAAAGGTATATTTTGCAATGTTTTATTAAGGTTTAAGACATTTATTTGCTCAAAAATAATTACAGAAAAATAAACTTAATTGAGATAAAAATAATAATAATAACTGTAAATAAACATATCGTACGTAGAATATTGACCTATACCTAAAAATACCTACTTCACACTTTTTTCTTTTTTTTCTGATCAGTAACGTGTCCAAAATGTTGTGGCGCCATCCCTGGATTAGTGCAATTGTTGGAGGGGTAACTTAGTAATTAAAAACGCGTTTACTAGTATTGTTTATATTTTACTAGTGTTGACCACAGCCGCCGTCGTTCCTAACAACTAGCATTACTCTCCGTCACGCAAAGGTGGTCTTATTAGAGACTAAGCAGAACGGAGATATGAGTTTTATATTATTCTGCGAAGTGACACCTTCTTACAGTAGTATAAAAGCTCTTAGTATAAAAATTTTGCTTTCTATTATTTGTAGTTGATCTCAAAAACTGAACAACGAATTAAGTGACGCTGTGCTTGACAGGTATTTATTTAGTGAGTCACAATTGTGGCTATACAATTAAAATTGCAAATCGATATAGCCTCTAAAGTGTTAAATTTAAGAGTTGAAATTGACTACAAAATTGTGTTACCAGTTTTGTTGTATGTTATTATTGACATATCGAGTGGTGGCAGCGAATCCCTCGAGTTTGCTAATAGGGACGTGTATCCGATATACATCTCAAAGTTGCAAATTAATTGATGATGATGAATGATGAATGAGGTGGTTTGATGATGAAGGATGTGTTGTTGTAGAGGGTTCGTCTCGTGCGTGAAAGGAAGCGCGTCGCCTGGATTTTGTTGCTGCTGGCAGTTCTGTTCGCGTTGTGCTGGCTGCCCTACAACATCATCCAGCTGCTCATCGACATGAATGCTGTTCAAGCGGAATACGTCGCCGTTGTTATGCCTTACACACTCTTACTGGGTAATTTTATAGTCCACAGCATATGCCAGGGGTGGCCAAGCTTATACTCCAAAATTAGTCTTACATATTTGTTGGCAGTAATTTAAAAGACGTTTTGAAATACATATATATATTTTTTAAAATATAATAGCACAAAAATAAAATTCTGGGTGAAACTCGGGTACCTACATATATCGAGAGCCACAAATAATCCTTCAAAGAGCCGCAGGTTGGCCACCCCTGGCATATACTAAAAAATATCATTTTTACTATCGTTAGAATCAATTAAGGCAGGTACAACACTATACTATATGCTTAAATAAATAAATAAATTTAAAAAACTTATGTATACTGTTAAGGTCCTTTCATTGGGTGCACAGGAATCTGGGGGGCTACTCAGGCATATCCGAAATTTCGTGATACGGCCGTCACTTCCATAGTTTATGTGAATTTTGACATAGTATAAGCCCGTAAAAAGTCCTGTCAAATAACCATAAAATAAGCCTTGAGTGGCCTATCCGTCGAGACGTCACTGTCAAATCCGTAATTTCGTGAATGATTACGTAAGTGTTTCTGAGTGGGAAACGTCCGTATTTTCGTCTGAAGTGCGCCTGAGTAGCCCCCCAGATACGTGCCGTTACATATACCTACAATGTCTTGTCAAAATAAGAAGAAACAAAATGATTCCCTTGTCGGTGCCTTATAGAAGCGTATTATTTATTATTTATAACAATAACATTCAGGGCACACGAACTCGGCAGTGAACCCCATAGTGTACTGCCTGATGACACGCAACTTCCGGCGTTCCTTGCGGAAGCTCATCTGCCACGACACCGGTAACATACATTCTACCACTCATTTTCATGTAAGTAGTACATTAGTCATGTTTTGGTTGCACCACTTTGCGGCCGGCATAGCGGAGGCTACTCGTGCCGGATAATCCTGAATGTATAACTTTGTGATTTGAGATCAGCTTTTTATTAGTATGTGCATTGTCTTGCATCGCTTATGTTTGGTGTATTTTTTGTTTATTGCTTTTCGTGTGTAGGTACTGTCAATAAAAAGTTACTTGCTATTATAGAACTTTATAATATGCATATAACATATACGATTATTCTAAGATATAACAGTCGTTTTTCCTTGAAATTTTTGAACCAAAATATTACGTTAACTTTTAATTTAGTTTTTCATAAAAATATGACTTAATTAACTTTAGATATTGTTCTATAATCGCGATATATGTAGTACATATTGATTTGATTTTAAAAAAATGAAAGGTACAATCAAACAAATTGATCCTTTAACAGACTGACAAACCAAATCTAATTAATTATCATTCAACTTGCTTGACTGTACCTCTGCTTAATTTTTTTATGGAATTAAATGGTATAATCAACAGATGCAAGGTTTACGTCAAAAATCCAACACGTCTAGTGTTCGAACGCGGACCACGGTTACATTCAGGAGCTGCAATCAAAGCACACGGACATCTTTCACGCCTAAAATACAGTACGGCCGAGTACCCGCAAGGAGCAGCTCGCTTAAAGACAATGGCTGGAAATACAAGAACGGAACACACTTTCTTTAAATTATTTACTTTTATTATTGCAACCATGGGCGTAGGTACCTAATCAAACCTAAAAAAAATTTAACTATCTAGGTACTAACTACAATACTTAATATCCGTAAGAAAGTTCACACTTGACAGTCGTCAGTCAACACAAAAAAATTAACCAGTGGGCTTATCTCGAATTTTAGTCTGGCTTTCGAACCGAGTTCGCTTCAAGCGATTTGTACGGAAATTTGAGCAGCGCCACTGTGTGCGGATTTGGAACTACAATATTTTAGATACTTTTTGTTGATTTTCGAACGTCTCGATCTTTCGTTCATTTGATAGATTGCTGGTGCTCGTTGGTCGTTAGTAAAAATTCATGATCCCGATTGCTAACGGATCCGTTTTACTTGTGACAGCTCGATTCGAAAGCCAGACTAAATTCGTGATAAGCCCACAGAAGTCACTAATAAAAGAAGAAGAATAGGAATTGCTTATAATTATTTTAGAATTATTATTATTATACGTTTCAAATAAGCGAGTACGAACCATCTAAATTAATAAAATAATTAATAACATTTTATGTTATTAATCTAGTCAATTTTTTATGTGTACAAAAAAATAAATTATATTAAAATAAATAAAAAACAATATTTAGATTAGAATAACTTTTATTTTTGTAATATATTGTGATATCTATTTCCTAATTTGTGTACATAAATTATCATTAAATAAAATCACAAAATTATATTTTTCTATTTATATTTTTATAGCGACATCTATTAGGTTATATCCGAATTACGCAATGTGAACATAAGTTTCACCTTATTTTTAGTTCCTCTATCTAATCATAGATGGCGCTGCAAGAAAATGAATAGACATTTTAAAATAAATAACACGAAGAAGTCTAAACATTATTCATCCCAAAGCATACGACTTTTCATTAAATTAATGTACTACGTTTAAATTAATAAAACAAAAATCTCATAAACAAACATTGAGTTTTTTTATTTATGAATAAAAATTTGATCATAAATTGCCGCTACGATTTGTGTAATTATTGCAAAATAAATAAAAATATTCGACTTTGTACTGATTGGATTCTGATTAAAGAGAACATTTTATAGCCCGTGTCAATATTACAGACATGATTTTGCAAATTATTTATCGAAAGAGATATATTTTTAGATTATTTTATTGGCAATTTATCGGATATTAATGCTCAATTTTAACAAGAATTAACTGCTGGCATTACAATTTACCTTTATCCACCTGAGCGCTCCTAATGATATCCAAAAGTCGTTTATTCCTTTTTTATTGATATTAACACTAGATTTACCAGCTTAAATATACCTATTTCTACCAAAACCAAAAAGGTATATATTTGTTACAAATATATATAAAATAATATAAAATTCATAAAACTAATTCTTCTGTTATAGATTAAAGAAGATTAGAAGAATTAAATAAAATGTTACACGCAGTAGGAATTTTAATTTGATCTTGCAAGACTAGCCATTTTGACTGGTTTGGTAAATCTAGTGTTAAATGTATTTTTTTATAGTTACGTGATGTTAAGTTTATAGTCCTTAAGCGAAGATTACTTTCAAGCTCATGCCAAAACTAAGTCTACACGACCAGGTCACTTCATGAGTGTTCACTTAAAAATAGTGGTACATAGCGATTTTGGTTTTGTACCATTACACCAGCGGTTCTCAAACTTTTTGGCGAAGGAAAAAGCCCTAATATAATTATAAAAAACTGATTTATATGTATTTATGAATAATCATATTGCAATGTAATATTTAGATGTAACCTTATAATCTCCCTTTGGTAGGTATTTTTTGCAGTATTTTAGCCCTAGGGTTCCACGGAACACCACTTTGAGAATGGCTGCATTAGACTATAATTTCAATTTCTATAGACATCTGTAAATGATGAACGGACTTGAAAGGAGTGACACGCCCTCTTAGTGAATCGAATTAAAACCACAGAGGGCCAAGTGTTGTAAATTTTTATATGCAGCGTTTTTAGTTCAACACGCTACCAATAATATTCAATACCACCAATATTTGTGGTATTCATTTTGTTTTTGTTATTATTTTATTACTGCCACTGATTTGTCGTAGCATCATTATCATTTATTATTATTATTGTTTTTGTTTTATTTTTATTATTATTTTGATTAACACGTTAATCGCCACGATAATATCAGAAAAAATGTTCACATGGGCCATGGTAACTTTATTTATTTGTTCCTGATAGTCCAAGCTTTCGAAATATAATGCAACATGCATCAATAGACTTCTGTGATTGACGTGGCCTTCTACCAAATCGCGTACGTCAGACATAACCTAACCTAACCTAAAACTAACGCTGTCTTCAGTTATCTTGAGCATGTCCTATCCTTTAATTAAATTTTCTTTTGATTTGTAATAGTAGAAGTCCTGTTTATAATTGTATTAATTAAAATTTGTAGGCAGGCTAAATGAATTAGGTAGCATTGATCTGGAAAATTCTTTTTTATAAATTACTCACAAAAAGTCTAATTATAAGACACTGTAGATGTTGCAGTAATCAAATTACAATGTAAAGAAAATTAATAAATTAACACTAGAAGTGTCGGGCTGCATACTGTACCTTTAAAGAAGCCGTCAATTTTGTTTACTATAAGAATATCGCTGCCGTCACATTGACGTAAAGAAATTTCATATACCACAAATATAATAATGGTTTTATATGTATTTAAGCTTACAATAACAAATTAGTAAAAGTAATAAAATACGAAAAGAATCAAAAACATAGTTTGTAAAATATTTAATAATGAAATCGCCGTGCCGTCAAATTGACGGCGTAGGTCTTTCTAGTGTTAAAGTTAGTCGCGTGGGCGAAGTCACGTGTAGCCACTTGTATACATTCATTTCATCCAATCCAAGCTTAAGCACTTTTTATCCTTATTGCGATTTAAATGGTTATATGGTAAATAAAAATTATTGGATTTAGAAGATCATTTGAATCTATGAAATGTATTACAATAATGAGATTACATTTTCTTTAATGTGAAAGATATGAAAATGGAAATAAAATTAAAAAAAAATAAAATATTGTTTTTATTTATTTATTATTCAATCGGATCACAGTAATAATAACTTAATAATACATATATACAATAAATACATATATTATCTTTAAGGCTATATGTATGTACATAAAACACTTAGAAATAAATTATTTATCAAACAATTTTTCACATAATACAACGTGCTTCGTAAATAGAACAATTACCTTTTTCTTTGCAGTAAAATATGAATAATAATTAGAGATGTTCCGACTAGTCGATAAAGCCAACTAGTCGGCCACTATCGTAGTCGGTAAAAAGCGCCGACTATCCGACTCAGTGTTGTTAATTCGGATTTTGAAAAAGGCGTAAGCCAGAAAATTACGTAGAAATAGTAAAATTTCCACGTGAAAAGTTCGTAGTACTTGTTTTGAGTGAAATGAAGAGAGTAGGAGAGGTAAAAGTTAATAAAACGACAATTCATAAGACCCTAAAAGTAGCAGACAGTACACAAATAAAACTTTGGTTAGAGATATCACCGCGAACAAAAATAATATTCCATTAATCGATACGGGTAATTATTAGTTACATTATCTGCATGTGATTAAACGAAATCAAAATCTTAGTTCGAAATATTTTTAGGTTAAGATTCATTTTTACGGCAAGACGTTTCGTTTTACACAGTGACTGGACTCACTTGCTGGAATCAGCTGTAAACGAAGCTCAACGGAAATCCCCTAAACTGTAATCGGCTTGACCGATTAGTCGTCTGACTAGTCGGTCAAAGTCATAATCGGCGCACCTCTAATAATAATATATCTATTTAAATGAATAAGTTGAAACGCACGTAGCGTGTGTGTTATTATTGTATAATACAAAACAATATTTCCACTCATAACAATGTCAGTAAAAGGCGGAACAATTTACATATTCCATTTTTAGTTGAATAAGATTTTTGAAGAGACCCTATTATTTCTGTTACTCATATCTTTTATCCTTAAGCTATCTTCCTTGGGGGTACCCGGCATCAGTAGTAAAAACTGGGTTGGATCCGAAAGAAGCTTAACTGTAATAAAGCTCAGAAACCACAAAAACGTACACCAAAATGAAACGTCAATGGCGTTTCAATGTCATTTCCTAAATATATTGATTCTATATAAAAATGAATGTTTGTGTGTATGTCCTTTATAGAATCGTAAACTATGCATTTGATCATGTGATGGTTTTCGAGAGATGGCGCCACTGTCATTCCAATGAATTTCATATATTGTCGTGACAGTTCATGACAGCTCACATTGAACAGACAATATTGTCGTCAAATGAACAAACTTAATAAAATGAGTCAAAATGAATTAAATATTTGTGTAATGCCTTTCCTACAAATTTATTTTAGTTGGTGGCGTAGCAACGCGCGCAGGGTACAGCTAGTAGTATATAAAACTAAAAGAATTATGACAGATTGGGATGCTGGAGTAATGGGTTGAGAGGTCTACGTGTGAGTGTTTCGGTCTTTTGAAGAGGATCAATTACCTGTCTATTTGACACTAACCAAAGCTACAAATGACAACAAATAATATATTATTTTATTTTATTTTAAGAAATACGCGAGACAAAAAAAAATACAAAAAACTTACAATATACAAATATAACAAATGATTTCTAGTACTTTATATTATATCTATTGTTGAAGTGAAGGCTCTGTTACAGTTGCTGCGTATTGTATTATTAAGTATAATTATATTTTTGACAAGTTCAAGTGTTCCTATAAGAACCTACGCATGATGTCAGAGAATAGAGAATATAATACTGCAATAGAGATACAATGCAATACGATAGAGCAGGGGTCGGCAACCTGTCTGTCCTTAAGGTCGCAATACTAAATTTGAAAATCACCGAGGGCGCATATTTTACAAATCCGTCCACATGCCTATTCTAAACTCAACTGACTACTTGCTGTATATCACTGTTGACAAGAGTAAGTAAATCGCTCTGGCTATCATACATTTACATTAGTCCAGCGAGGGCGCATTAAAAATCGATCGGGGGCGCCGCGTTGCCTACCCCTGCAATAGAATGTTTGTGTAAATAAATTAATAAGATTAAATAATTGGCTCCACATTCTGCATTATACCAACGACTAAATGATAAATGAATAATTTCGGCTGACTTTGACAGAGTGATTGATTATCGGAAAAGGTTTAATTCGATTTTTTTTTTCAAAAGAAAAACTCTATAACCCTTCATTACTATTACCAGTATATCCGATATGCAAAGAACATCCAAAAATAGGTTCTATATATCTCCTTTGTTGTCTTAATAATTCGTATATGATAATAATGAAATTCATATGAAAATTAATTAAAATCACATGTTATTTGTAATGATATATTTTAATAGGGATCACATTAACTAGCTGAAAACAAGAAAGTCTAGCGTGGGATTGCGATTAGGTTTAGTTTAACAAACTAGAAACATCTCCTATAATAATTTGAAAATGGGAACCGATAGGAGTTTTGCAGGAAATGTGGGTTAATAACGTCCCAAGGGAGTTTAATGCTTCACACTATTCTGATTGATTATTTGAACGATAACGAATCGGAATCGGAAAAAATGTTTTCTATTTGTTACGTAATTTATTTGTAGAAACCTGTTATTGTATTTTTCCATAGAATTTATCGTGCTTGTCGATATCGAAATTTATGTTGATATGTATTAATGTAATTCTGTCTGTTTTTGTTTTGTTTCATAAAATATATGTATATGCAAGAACGTTTCCGATTTAAAACCGATTTAGATATTTGAATGCGAATACCGCCGTAAAGTTGTTTTATCGGTGTGCATCTGACTGCCACATTTCAAGTTGTAATGCGATTTCAAATTATATTTTCATTTCTGTTCAGTATATTTTATTAAATGCGGGTCCCAAATCAACGTTTCATATCGATATGTCCATGTCGCTGCAGCATTTCAGCGGAGAGGGTGTGCGTGGGCGCAGTACGTCTTGAAGAGAGAGTGATGTGCGTGAGATGCGTGGGCGGCGTGTGTCGTGCTGGGTACAGCGGCTGCCCGTTGTGGCGCAATGCACTCATCTGGAAGCAAAACATAATTAGCATGGATTAAACCGAGTCAAGGTAATTAACCCATTATTTCCCACTGTCCTATTTTTAGGACTTTTTAGGGCTTTTTTCAACCTATTAAGTGTTTTATTTTTTATTGTTTTTTTTATACTATTTTTCCGATGAAATACTATTTTTCCGCTGAGAACAATATTTACGTAATTTTAATGTAATTTTTTCAAATTGATCATTTTTGTTGCCTCAAAAAAAAGCATTATGTTCCGATTTTATATACCGTAAAAGAAAACAGTAACCATCTTAGAAGTACATAAAACTGATTCTTAGACTTCTACCAAATATATACATATATAATATAAAAATAAAAACAAAATATAATTTATATCCCCATTGTCATATTTATAGGACAGGCTGACTCAGCGTTAAAGAATATTTTTTAATTTTTTTTTGTCATATTATTTTTTCTTAACGTACTTAAGGTAAAAGGCCCAGTTATTGACACTGACCCAGTTTCTGACACTTTTGACTTTAATTTCAATTTAAAGAAAAATTGTTTCTTATATAAGCTAATTAATTTTTTCAAAAGTAAAATAATTTAATTAAGTACTGATTTTATAATAGAAATAGTTATAAACAAAACAACTTTATATAAAAAAATATATATTTAAGGCCCTGAGTGACGGTCGAAGCGATTTTTCAGTTGTAGTCTAAGTTATTGACGTAAGTGTCCGTATATTGAATACGCGTTTTAACAGTCATGTAAGTATAAAAACATATATAATTATATATTGTATGATTAATAATAGCCTTTTCTTCGCTATAAAATATTAAAATATCATTAAAAACAATATTTTATTATTAAAATATGAGTGTCAATAACTAGGCTCAATTTTATTGGCATGTTGCAGTTATTGACACTCATAAGGCGCGGCCAACTCGATTTTTAGCGCAGGCGCGACCAACTCGATTTTTAGTGCAGGCGCGACCAACTAGATTTGCAGTTCGAGCGCAAAACTCATCTCCATAAAATGTAAAAATATTTATTTAGGTTTATAGTGATTCTTTGTCTTATAATTTTCTTTAATTACAGTAATTAATTAATGTTGAATATTTTGTAGAGTAAATAAAATATCATTTATTGTTAAAAATTAATTTTAATACAAAAATATCAAGTGTGGACAAAATGTCACTTTTGTTAATTTTTGAAATAATTATTACGGCAATAATTTGTTTTTAATTGAATAATAATTTTCATTGATGATAAAATACTTTTATTATTATTAATATTATTTTATTTTTATTTTTTGGAATTAAAAAAAAAGTAAGCTACGATGATAAAGCGTTAGAGCAAGCGATAAATGAAGTAAAAGCTGGTCAACCTGCTAAACCTACGGCCTTGAAATTTCAAAAAAAATTCCACGAACAACTTTATTGTTTAAAAGTCGTGGAGAATTTAAATTAATTTTAAATTGTGTTTATTTGAATATTTTTTTATATTTATACGTCATTTTAATTAATAGTGTTAAAAAATCAATGTTTTATTTATAATAAATAATAATAAATATTTTTTATTATTACAAATTGGAACTTGATAGTATGTAACCTAAAAAATAATTTTCAAATCAGAAACTAGGCCGATGTTAGTGTCAGAAACTGCAACCAAATAAATTTTTGAGTGTCAGAAACTGGGTCTCTAAACATTAATTTTTAAAATATTAATTTCTATTATTCATTTGGTTAAAAAATTATTTAACGCATATAATCTGTTCAAGAAATCGCCAACTTATTTTTAAAATAAAACATTATTGATTCACATTAAATTTTTTATAAGTTATCCTATGATAATCTTAGAATCACTCTTAAAGTGTCAGAAACTGGGCCCTTTACCTTATTTATCAAAAGATTTTATCAAAAAATTCGAATGTTTTCGACGTTTAGGAAGTAATGGGTTAACGTTCTTTATTAAGTAAATAATATGACATATTATTTTAAATTTATGATCCTTTGTCAGCTTACTAAATATATGTACAAATAAACTAGACCTTTTCTCAAGGGGATACTAAAATACAGTGTTTGATGATCCTGAAATAATTAAGGAACACTGCTATATTTACCGGCAAATAACACCTTTTGTGAGGTTCATGATAGAGATCATAATCGCTTGAAGATCTTTCAGGTTTCTGGTTACATCGCCACTGAAAACAAAGTATTACTTACACACTTGCATTGTTACAATTTTAATCTGAAATAAAATAACTTTTTGTTTGTTTCCTTGTTGTTTATTCCACAAACAATGGATTTACGAGCGAATAAATTTGGAATTTCTCATTATAATGTCTATAAGTATTTCATGTTTTGCCGCTTCCACGTTTTAGGCCAGGCAATAGAGAAATACGTATAACTTTTTAATATTGAGAAAATTGTAAAATATACGATAATATATCGATAAATTGATATATATTTACTAAATAAATGAATTTAATTAAAAAATCTTAATATTATATTTTAAATTATTTAATGTTTTTTAAAATAAATAATAAAAATATGTACGTATCTCTAAAAATAACTAAATAATAAATATTTTAATTTAAAGTAATTTATTAACGTATTTAAAATTAAATAGATAAGTAAAAAGCATAACTTACTAGTGCGTTATTTTGATTATTTTATTCCAATATAATTATACAGAAGCGGTCTTTTGACCGTAAAGTAACGCTGAAATTTATTCACTTAACGTTTTGATAACAATATATAATTGAACAGCAAAGTGTCGCTTGATCAAACACAAAATTCATAACAAAAATAAATTCCTGGATGTAATTACTAAAATCAATTCTCCAATGTAGCAGACTGGCAAAATTATTCAACAAAACGTGATGAACGTGTTTTCTTACCGTGAAGGTCTGACGCCATTCACCTTTGCCGAAAAGTAATTTTTTCGCGGAACGCTGAAAATTTCTTGTCATCAAACAGTACACTATTGGATTTATTGCTGAATTTGCGTGACCTGAAACCAATGTAACACACTGAAAAAACTTCCAGAAGCATCCAGTTCAGCTTGACTGAAGAGAGCTATTTCACTGACTTCTTGGTTAGGTTATTATACAAACTTAAAAACTTGATTCATATCACAGCAAAATAACCTTAGGAAACAAACACGAATCACTTTATGAATATAATTAATTGTTTCAGGCGTTACTTTGCGGAAATCCATATTAAAGGAAATTATTTTGCTTATAATTCCCGCTAATTTAGGTCAATGAAAAGAAAATAACCTCCACCAACATGCCATACCCATAACTTGTCTCGACGCGTTTCGCCACTTCACGTACATCTTCAGGATACGTGAAATGGCGAAACGCGTCGAGACAAGTTATTGCATGTTGGTGGAAGTTATTTTCCTTCATCGACCTAAATTAGCGGGAATTATAAGCAAAATAATTTTAAATAATTTCCTTTGTGAATAGGTTACAACAGCCGGTGTGTACTACCTTGTAACGACAGACAGAATATTGCGTTTTTAAACAATAAAAAGAACCGTAAATTAATCTTAAAACAATAACGAACATGAAACCAAAGCGTGACCACGTGACCCAAAGAAAACAAAAACGTCTTAAAGTTTAAATGAATTGCCACCATTGTTTGTGTATCTTAGAATCGGTATGGCTCGGCCTTGTTTCTGTTTATCTTGTACTAATTTTGTTGCATTTTACGTGTCCTATATATTACTGAATGGTTAACCACATTATACATTCAAGCTTACGAGGTTTTTTCTTTAGATTTCTGATGTGATTCATTTTCCTCAACGTTACATATGGTAATCATAATAAACATAAGTTTGTGAGTGCTTACGTTATAACACGTATGGTTAAAACACAGTCGAGGGTTTAAATACTAAAAGCAATATTGAACATTGACTTTAAAGTTATAAATAGCAAAGTTTTCAGCAAACAACTAACATTATTTTATTAGATTTACGAGAGACTAAAATTGAAGTTGCTTTCTGGTCATTGTTGCGGTGATACAAAACCGTGGGCTTATCACGAATTTTAGTCTGGCTTTCGAACCGAGTTCGCTTCAAGCGATTTGTATGGAAATTTGAGCAGCGCCACCGCGTGTGGATTTGGAACTACAATATTTTAGATACTTTTTGTTAATTTTCGAACGTCTCGATCTTTCGCTCATTTGATAGAGATAGATGAAGCCCACCGATACATATATTACGACTGTTGAAAGTACCATTATTATGTTCCGTTTACAATGCGCAACGCTCTCTAGCGAGTAGTTCCTGTACTCGTCTGCCTTAGTATTGCATTATAATTAATATGAACTTTCAATGGACAAAATTTTAATTGTATTATTGTCTATATTCAAGCTTCCGCCGCGTAAATTGCATATATGTACAGTGGTACTTCGATATACGATTGTTTTGAGATACGAGGAGTCGCACACTACACCAACATGCGCCTCGATCTACATTCGCAGCAGCATACGGTGCTTTGAGATACGAGCAAGGTTACGGAACAAATTAAACTCGCATGTCGAGGTACCACTGTACTATATTTTTAATTTCAACTGTAAACTACGTAAATAAAACAGATTTTTTTATTATTCTGTCACAAATAATACCTTTAACAATAGGTATTTGTAAAAACGCATCTCTGTTTATTTGAGGAACAAGATTAAATTTTAGCTGGATAGGAGTAAAAATATTGATTTTGTCCGGCGACATTTGCACGTGGGTGTCATGCATCAATCTGTCATTGTTTACACTATCTAGTTTATTCGGTTCTTTGTGGAGGATTACAAAATTAATCACATGCTTTATTAAATATACAAAGCAGATTATCTGGGATATTGATTGGCATTTAAAATTACACTATATGAAAAGTTTTTAATAAAAATTAAATTACTATTATTGATTAAAACGTACGTTACACTAAACTGAAAGTAATAAGAAATAGTTTGTGACAAATCAACTGAAAATATTTTAAAAGGATATTTGTGTATATTTTAAACTGATGTTTTAACTGATGCTGTTATCCGGTTTTTCAAAGTTAACAAAGCTAGCTTGACACTAGTGGAATACGAAACATCAGTGGCGTAGCTACTGAGGGGCTAGACAGGGCAGTGCCCGGGCCCCCCAAAAGCCTAGTGAAATTTTTTCCCACATTCGGAATATAAATAAACCAGATTCCAGGAACGGGACTTTATGTTTGTGATTCTTTTTTTTTCTCCCCTCTTCCCTACATCTATTTGGTTTTTGTTTTTTATTTTTATGTAGTTTTAGAAATGTAGTATCTGTCCCTTTATCACCTTGAGCATGCCGTCCTATCCTATAATTAAAATTTCATTTAGTTTGTATAATAGTACTCCTTTTTATAATATGTAGTTCTAATATAATTTTGTAGGTAGGCTTTATAAATAAATAAATAAAGTTATTTAAAAAATACAGGTGAATTCCCAACAAGTCTCGAACATTTTGTTTGAAGCTTGCGGAGAACTCCCCTGTATTCTTAGTTTAGTATATAGTTTAGTTGGGGCCCTAGTTTATGTTTTGCCCCAGGGCCTTTGGTTACCTAGCTACTGCAAAAAACAGACTTGATTTGTGATACAGTTTGGAAATTATCTTTCAGTTTTCATATAACTTACCTAAAAATAGTGCATAAGGTAGATAAACACTGGAGTCCTTAGCGTAAATAACATTAATATCTAATAATAACTGGAGAATGTTGTATGGCAACCAACAGAGTGCGAAAAGGACAGCCAACAAAAGCAGTATCCATGCAACTCGCTTCCTCTCTTTCATCAGTCTTAAACCCTGCAATAAAGACATTAATCGTAAAATTTGCTTCGCTGGTACCGACTCCATGTTCTCTGCCTACCCCGAAAGGAGCATGAGCTTGTAATAGCATTAGTAAGCCGAATTGTAACGATAAATTTAAAATATGTAATTGAAGACATATATCTATTTTCAAAAAGTTTCTATTTTTAGCGGATTTATAAGAAAAGGATAGATGTATCATTTTTGGATAGCGACCCACGCTCATTGGTCACACTTAAACGTCGTTGCGGGTTGCGACCACGTGTGTCCAGGCCGTGTCGTGGCGTGGATATCTGTTACATGATAATAATTAAATTTTTTGATACATTATTTATAACTTTAGATTATTTTTTATGTTCTATTTCTACGATAGTACTAGACATATATTATTTTTTAATTAAAATACACCATATGCAATGAAATCCAAGATGTTCAGCAAGTAAATAGCACCGACCTAAATATAACATCGACTTTTGTTAAAGTTATTCAATTTAAAAATGCCATCTTGAAAGGAAACCTATAATGTGAAGCCTTGGTGTGCGAATGGGATTCTATCTTTTGTGTGGATTTTACCAACGTTTTTAAACGTCATTTCAAATTTATTTTCTAATGTGAAACAAGTTAAGCCATATTCCTTTTTTTTTAGAATTTAAATTCAGTTCACTTTTCCGTATCCATGGTAGAACCTAACGCTTGAGCAAGTGCCTGTAATGCCTATGCTGATAAATTATTTTCATTTTCATTTTCCCGGTGTAGATAAAAATTATGGAGCGATTTATCTCTTTGTATTCCATCATTACCTGCATTTTACGTGTGCAAAAGACGTAGCTATTTTTAATGCGACCTGAAAAAATCCCTTCCGATATTGACAACTAATTCTCGCGATATATTTCTTTCATTATTTGCATTCATTTTTTTTATATTATCGAACCATGTTAATATATGTTTATTCAATCTGGTCAATAATTATAAATAATAAATATTTATATTTAATATAATTTAGTGTTTTACATAATAATTACACAGAAAAATTAAAAATACTTTTGTAAAATTGTTTTAATATTAAGATTAGAACTTTGGTTATTAAATTGTATTATTTTGCGTTAATAAGTTTTTAACTTTTGTACAGGATGCTTTTTGATAGCCACTTTTTAACTTTGCGAATTCTACAGGATGTTTCAAAGGGCTGGGGTGATTTCTAATATCTTTAGAGAAACTTATGTAAGATAATACTGCGGATTAAAATGAATTTTAAAAATGTAATTATCACAATGCAAAAAGACACGGAAGAAGAACAAAAGAAACATATGACAGACTTAAACCTACTTTTAATTTGTATTTACTCCACCACATTTATTATCATATAATAAGAGAGCCATTCGCGTAACTCACCTGTTGCATGCTGACATTGCCTTCGTCGATATCGAAGGGTGGTCTTACAGCGCATAAAGTTCGCCCCATGCACACATAAGACAGTATCGTTATTGAACCTGAAATAAACACTTTGTATAAATATGTGCAGGTAACAGAGAGATTGACCCTGATTCATGGGCTCAGGGTGGGGCAGCAGTCTAAAATAATATGTAACTAGCAAACTATACCCACGGTCTTACCCCGGTTAATTTTTTTTTGTGTCAGTCTAGTGTATATTTAGTACCTAGATAATTAAGTTTTTTAGGTTTGATTAAGTACCTTATAGGTTAGAGCCAAGGTGGGGCAAAGGCCCCACCCTGCCCCACCGTGGCTATGCCAATGCTCTGACTAAGATTATAATACATTGGCTATAATACATTGCTATCAGCGTAGCAAATACAGCTACTACCAGAAGGCATACATTTTAGCAGTCATATATAATAATAATAAATGCTTTATTGCTTTAAAGTAATAATGCTAATATAATTTAAAACATAAGAAAAAAATTTAGAGCAATTAACGATCTTATCACTAAAAGTAATTTCTTACAGATAACCAATTGTCATAGGAGAAGCAGTGTTAGTATTGGGTAATGCAATTTAGGAATATTTAAAATTAAGTAAACTAAATACATAAAGAACATACACATATATAATTTTAATATACAAATATTATTTAAGAGAGAGGTAGGTATATGGTTTAAGTTTAAAGATAGGGAGTTGTAACGGAACGTGTTATAATACATAATGTAACACGTGTAACGGAACGCAACTAATGTCAGTTGCCAGATAACCTGAGCGCTAGTAAAGGCACCTAAGTTTAACAATATTTAATAATCTTTTATTTAACCACACTACAGGGAGAGATGGTGCAGATAAAGGTAAACCGTTCCAGAGACGTATATACGAGTATATGTAGTACAATAAAACATTTAGTTTATTTAAAAAATTAACATTTCTGAAATTTCTAATTATAATATATTACATTGTCAAAAACAAGAGTGTTCCAGCAGCTGGTTTTGATATTTAGGGTACCTATAACTCATCGAGATGAAGTGAAGATGAGTCGCAACAAAAAGGGGGTTTCTAAGCATGTTACGATGTTTTGTTTACATTATTTATTACACAACAAAGTACATATTTAACAATAATATTTTAAGTGTAATGATTAATTGTATTTGTGCGTAATGACCTGATCATTTTTTATTTATTTACTTGTAGAATTGGTCTCCAATAGAGCGCTTTTACTCGTCAATACAAATACAAATGAAATAAATTATCTTAAACAATTTGATTTAGCTGCTGTATACTAGCATTGTACACTTACATACTAATGTCATAATAATATATAATAAGTCTACTATGATGTAGAACAGCCATTCTCAGTGTGTTCCGCGGAACCCTAGGGCTAAAATACTGCAAAAATACCTACCAAAGGGAGATTATAAGGTTACATCTAAATATTCCAACTAAATATTACGTAACATTACATTGCAATATGATTATTCATAAATACATATAAATCAGTTTTTTATAATTATATTAAGGCTTTTTCCATCGTCAAAAAAGTTTGAGAACCGCTGATGTAGAAGAATAGCTGCTGTATAGGGGCATTGGCGTCCTATTGTATACCTACGGGTAAACATAAAATTGGTTATGTTCAAGCTTTTATTATTCGATTTGTGCTTGAGCTTATTCTTAAAGAAAATCTATGCTCGAGCGTCGTTTCTTAACACTAGGTTTACGGGACGCGTCAATTTGACGCATTTTAACTTTTAGCAGAGAATTACCAAAAACTGTTTAAATTTTTATTTTATCTCTTTGTATGACTTTTATTCATTGATCGAGGGAAATATATATTGAAGTCTATACTTGTCTATGTGGTATACCTATCGCTACGATATGCGTCAAATTGACGCGTTTTAGTAGAAGTAGGTATATAGAAAACGTCCGTAAACCTAGTGTTAAAGGCTTTAGTGGCATCTGTGGTAGTATTGTCTTCACTCTAGAATAAGACGAAGATAGTTAAATAGTACGCAAATAAATAAAGTATCACACATGTTAATTATTGAAGTGGTTTAACAAGAGATTGTTTATGCGTAAATCGTCTGATAAATTGAAATTAGGGACGTCTATGGAAGTTCCACGAAATCAAGCAAAGTTTTAGGTAAACAACGAATAAATTTATATAACAAAATTATGTCAGCGGTTTGTTCTTCTCTTTGATACACTTTCTTTTTGTTATTGTTATTTTAAGATGTTATATGTCTTTTTGATATTACGTAGTTGGTTATCTACTTTTTGCGCGCACTTGCTTGTGGCCCATGGACCAATACAATAGTTACTATAAACACAATAGCCTATGTATCATAATAACTTTTAAACCAATCATAAAACGGAATTTATTTGTTTATTTAAGCACGGTCTATTGCATGGTCTTACAGTCAATTCCAATACACCATACAAGGAGGAGTCAAATGCAAAAGATACACAATAATATTAATAATAACATGTCAAAATCTAAATACAGTAATACCCCGCTTTACGCGACCCCGTTATGCGTGGTTTAACTATTCAAAAACGCGCCAATTGCCCCGCATTACGCGAAAGAGTGCGTATAAACATAATGTAGTCATCAACTTCTCTATGGTCGCGGGAATTTCAGTTAACGCGATTTTTTCCGGAACATATCCCTCGCGTAAAGCGGGGCATTACTGTAAAATAAAATTAATAACCTATCAATGTCAAAAACTTAATAACTAACATTTTAAGTTTGAATTAAAATTTTATGATTTCTTATTGAGCTGCTGCGTGTATACTGGACATTGTCAGATTTGTCTTTAATAGATATAATAAATAAGCAGATTTTAGATTTTATTAATTCAATTTTTTATTAGGAAAAACAAATAAATAAAATCAAATATTTTAATGATTCTTTTTTGTTCATGTATTTTGGTGCATAAATTGCACTCTTCTCTTCACTTTGTGATATACGACAACATTACTCCCTCCAAAAAGGAAAGCTCAATATCCAAAACGCGCAAGGGTTTACGTCGTCGTGAGGAACAACGTAGTGCCTCGTTTAATGCTGCAGATGTTGAGAGTTGAGTTGAGGCTATTCAAGATCCTGCTGTTGAGCGTTAGGAGGCCCAGCTGATTTGTCTCCGTGTCCATTTGATAAATTTTGTTGTGTGATTTGAGTTGATGCACCAGGTTGATAAGTGAACGTGTCCGGTAAAACATGATCATTGACATCACCCCTACCTCGTTTTGATCCACGACTATAATAGGAATAATTCTTCGGCTTCTTGTTGTTACTCACAGTATCGTTTTTCGTTTCCAAACTGTTATCGTTACGAATGACATCATTATCATCGTTGTTCTCATCGTTAGTTTCTCTTCGCCTAAGTTGATCAGAGTGTTTCCGTTTGATTACTCCGTTGTTCATTTCAACTTGATAGGAGTAAGTCTTGGTGCGTTTTGATATAATCCCTGGTTCAGAGCCTTTCCCTATAAATTTGTTAACCCAGACTATGTCTCCAATCGAATATTCTGGTGGAATAGTTTCTTTAACTGATGGCCTGAGTTCCTGGAATAACCTAACTCTGTCAAGATCTTCCTTGACGCTTGACTTAAGAAGATCAAACGTAGTGCGCATTTATCTTCCAAACAACATTTCGCTTAGTTGGTATCATTACCTTAGTTGGCGAATCTTTTTTATTCACTGGATATGTTTGGCTGCTTTCATTGTCGCTGGATTCGCTAGACGTGTTGTGTCGTGCTAGGCGTCTCGTTCGTAACTGTTTATGCGTTACTATGCCGATACTAATGCACACTTTTGAGAAGTGGTTGTTCTTCCCGCATAACCTACAGCGTTTGCCTCTGACTGGACATTCTTCTAAATTATCGTGATAGTCTCCTCCGCAGAAGACGCACATTTGATTGTTTCGTAGTTGACGTTTCTTCGATTTCAAAGTATCGTTACTTCTCGTTGTTCGTATAAAATGTTGCATTATTAATAAAATATAAATGCAGTTTTAACATGAAAAAGCTGTTTATTTTCAACCACAATGACATAAGTGACAATTGTATTTTATTTATGTAACAACTTTATGTATCAGTTTATTGTTAATTATAAATTATTAAGACCATTAATCGAAATATAAACTATCCTATATCTCAAGTTAGACCAAATTACACATAAAATGCCAACTTTCATCGAAATCGGTTGACTTGGTGAAGAGTTCACTGGGAACATACATATGACACTGGATTTTTATATATTAAGATATACCTTCTCGCAGAAGGTCAGATATGCATATTAATATGTACCTAATTCCATTTGAAAAATATATATGAAAAAAACATCACTGTCTAAAAGTAACATAATAATAATAACAATAAAAAATAAACACAAAGTAGACCATAAAAATAAACGTTAGTGGAAATTTTGTTATATTTCATGCTCTATAGAAATTACGTATTTGTATAGAGCAGTTTAGTAAAACGGCACACACGCTTTGGCGTAGACGCGCCTTACTGATTATCATAACAAGTAACTCAAATAGGGAATTGAGTCAAGGTTACATTTCAATAATAATAATAATATATTCATAGACAACAAATGCCTTCATAGCATGTACTTAATAACCTAAGTACTTAATAGCTCGTAAATATTTGGTAGAGCATCGTTTCTCAACCTTTTTTATGTCACGACCTACGAGAAAGCCAAAAGTTAAGTAAAAAGTCTTGCGACACATTATATCTTAATATTTAGTTTTATAACACTACACCAGCCATTCTCAAAGTGGTGTTCCGCGGAACCCTAGGGCTAAAATACTGCAAAAAATACCTACCAAAGGGAGGGATTATAAGGTTACATCTAAATATTCCAACTAAATATTACGTAATATTACATTGCAATATGATGCATATAAATCAGTTTTTTTTATAATTATATTAAGGCTTTTTCCTTCGCCAAAAAAGTTTGAGAACTGCTGCACTACACTAAAATTCATTCCTTTAATAAACGAATCTTTTGTACCTATATGTAGTTTATATTTATTAGTTTTCAACAGACTGCGATCCCCTTTAAAAACAAACTCGAATCCCCACTTGAGAAACGTTGTGTTAGAGAATGGAACCTGGGGGGCTACTCAGGAACACTTACGTAATCATTCACGAAATTACGGATTTGACAGCGACGTCACGACGGATAGGCCACACAGTGCTTATTTGACGGGCTTATATGTCAAAATTCACGTAAGCTACAGAGGTGACGGCCGTATCACGAAACTTCGGATATGCCTGAGTAGCTCCCCAGGGCCTTAGTGTAACCCCAATCTGCTGCGCCGTAAAGACAGTCGAACATAAGTACGCCTTACATTGTAACTACGCATCTGTAATCTCTCTACCATAGTCGTATTTATTTAGTTTTGACTTTTAACCTTAATAAAGGGAGACGTAAATATTAGCATTTATAAATTTAATATTAAATTGTAAACACGTGTCAGGGGGGCTACTCAGGCATTTCGAAGTTTCATGGTACCTCTGTAGTTTACGTGAATTTTTACATATAAGCTCTGAGCAGTCTATCCGTCGTGACGTCGCTATCAAATTCGTAATTTCGTGAATGATTACGTAAGAGTCCTTAAGTAGAAAACACTTTTCGTCCGAAGTTAGTGTTCCTCAGTAGGCCCTCCTATTTCGTGAAATCTTGTGAAATTAAGGCATAATTTCACAGTCATATTCAGTCGCAGTCAACTCAAAATAGTAGCAAAATTGAAGCAATAACTTTAAAGAGAATTTTAAAATGTCAACTATACATTCCATTTTTAATAATAATCTCATACTGAGATTCGAAGAACATGCATTTTGGAAAATAATTTAGTAACCTAGTAATTCAAAATATCCGCTAAAACTCCCAATATTAACATAATAAAATTATTACTTTTTAAGGGGGAAAAATTGTAATCCAAATTGAAGAATTATTAGTAGTTTTTGACGTAATTTTCATTATATCGCTCTTCTTCGCTCGCATTTGAGTCATTAAATAAGTATCAGAGAGTATTTCAATAGAAATGAATCAATATGATTCCAAACAACTGAAACTATAGTCAGTTGGAAACTATATTAAAAATATTTTATTTTTTAAATAAAAAGTATCCTATGTTACTTCTAGTACCTCCAAAAATATGTGTACAAAGTTTCATGATGATCGGTTAAGTAGTTGTTGCGTGAAAACGTAACAAACAAACTCACATTCACATTTATAATATTACTAGAGATTATTTTGTTCTACATAAAAATCTCTTTTTATTATATTTATTTTACAAACGTAAAGATTGCTTGCTATATTAAGAAAATAAGTCAATTAATGAAATTAACAAAAGATATAATAAGTTTTTTTGTTCTTTTTAATATATGAAATTAATTAAATCTCTCTGCTTCTCTAATTTTAGTCTGGACCAGCGATGAGACCTTTCACCTGACGACCGAATTCGAATTATATAAACGATTATAAAACTGTTAGATTACAGACAAACACAATGTTCTTTCACTTCACAATTGTACTTACCAACTTCATTTTACATAGCAACTATGACGTGTAAAACCAATACATTGTAACTTAAGAAGCAGGACTTACTTTTTGAGTTTTTCAATTGTTTTTTACTTAATCTATATACAGTAATGCCCGCTTTACGCGAGGGATACGTTCCGGAAAAAACTGAAATTCCCGCGACCATAGAGAAGTTGATGACTACATTATGTTTATACGCGCTCTTTTGCGTAATGCGGTGCTATTTAGAGCAAAATTTGCATTTCGCGTTATAGTGAACCCGCGCATAACGGGGTCGCGTAAAGCGGGGTATTACTATATCAGTATAATGACGTTTACTTAGCAAGGATTATGTCCTTCATATTTCGTAAACAATTTAAACGTCGTCAGTCATTTTTTGTGACGGTCATGACTGTGCAGAATTCTTCAATCGCTCATATATTTGGTTGTAAAGCAGTTCTTAATCACTTTTCCCTAAAATGGTCATTTTTTCGTTCTAACCACATCTTGTGACATTTGGTTAAGATATTGTAACTAAATTTGTTTGAACACAAATTTCAATGTTTAGAATTCTCTAGATCTAGAATCGTTAACATTAGTATATTATATTGTATGAGATAATTATTGTAATTATTTTTGTGGTAATAGAAGAACAAAATAATTCCAATTTATTATACCGTCACTTTTGGAATGAGATTTTGTGCGACTAAGAAAGAGTCCAGTAACAGTAACTTGCAAAATTAGAAGCAATTTTTCATGCATAATTTAGGAAATAACTTTTCCAATTAGTTCGGTTAATTAATTTTATTTTTTAAGTTATATTAAACTGACTGCTCTTTGGCTTTTAGAGAGGATAAATAAAATATGATGTTTCTTTTTTATTAAGTTTAATCCATTCGCTTTTCGATTTTAAATACATATTTATTGAACAAAAAAAAAGGAGATATATTTATAAGTATTCGATTATTAGGTCACTTGAAGTTTATATAATTGGTTTTTAATATATCTTTATACTTATTGATGTCTGAATTTATTCGCGTAGATGACTCAGCTAATTTCGAAAGACGTTTTTCCAATACAGATTAAATTAATCAAACGTGATTTTAATTTGGCTAACTTTATACATTATTCTCAAGGAAACATATTCTTGTTTATATTTCGCGAGCTTAATTATTATGCTAGGTTGTTTTCGAGCACCGAATACAATGATTGAGTTAACGAAATTCGTGACCCAAAGGTAATTTTCCAAAGGACCTTTTCCTCTTCGCAAAAAGTATCCCAAACATAATTGCATAAAGTACTTAGTTTATATATAGTCTTTTAAGATTTAATAAATTATATATATATATATATATATAAGAGATGTGTAATAAATTATATATATATGCATTGTGGCAATAGAAAGACCAGAAGAAACTAGAAAGATGACACTGACAGACTAAACGTCAAAACCTCAAATCTTCTTAAACAAGTATTTTCGGCTTGTAGAATGCCACATAAGGTAGTTTCTGACACTTTAAGAGTGATTCTAAGATTATCATAGGATAACTTATAAAATATTTAATGTGAATCAATAATGTTTTATTTTAAAAATAAGTTGGCGATTTCTTGAACAGATTATATCGTTAAATAATTTTTTAACCAAATGAATAATAGAAATTAATATTTTAAAAATTAATGTTAGAGACCCAGTTTCTGACACTCAAAAATTTATTTGGTTGCAGTTTCTGACACTAACAACGGCCTAGTTTCTGACACTCATTTGAAAATTATTTTTTAGGTTACATACTATCAAGTTCCAATTTTTAACAATAAATGATATTTTATTTACTCTACAAAATATTCAACAAATTAATTATTGTAATTAAAGAAAATTATAAGACAAAGAATCACTATAAACCTAAATAAATATTTTTACATTTTATGGAGATGAGTTTTGCGCTCGAACTGCAAATCTAGTTGGTCGCGCCTGCACTAAAAATCGAGTTTCGCGTATCGAGTTGGCCGCGCCTTATTGTCAATAACTGCAACATGCCAATATAATTGAACTAGTTATTGACACTCATATTTTAATAATAAAATATTGTTTTTAATGATATTTTAATATTTTATAGCGAAGAAAAGCTATTATTAATCATACAATATATAATTATATATGTTTTTATACTTACATGACTGTTAAAACGCGTATTCAATATACGGACACTTACGTCAATAACTTAGACTACAACTGAAAAATCGCTTCGACCGTCACTCAGGGCCTTAAATATATATTTTTTTGTATAAAGTTGTTTTGTTTATAACTATTTCTATTATAAAATCAGTACTTAATTAAATTATTTTACTTTTGAAAAAATTAATTAAATTATATAAGAAACAATTTTTCTTTAAATTGAAATTAAAGTGAAAAGTGTCAGAAACTGGGGCAGTGTCAATAACTGGGCCTTTTACCTTTACAATAATAATAATTCTAATCAATTTTGTTACCATTCTGTATCATCTTTTTAGAATTATATATTTTTTTGTTATAAATATTACAACGTTATAATGCTATATATGGTGCGGTTGAAAAATGTATTTGTTAAAATGTATGTGTAATGTTCACAAGTATGATATTTTTCGATATAATTTTGCATTTTAAAAAAAAAAAGTAACTTCGATATAATTTTAAAAAAAGTAACTACAAAAAAGAAAAGAAGAATTAAATGAAAATGTCAGGAATATTTTTGGTGTTAAATAGATATTGTGACTTGAATATTTGACGGGTATTAGATTGTTCCTCCGAAATTCATTTCTGCGGCTTCTCATTTCACCCTTGGACGTGAATTTCTCTCAAAATACAAAGGTGTTGAAATGTTCATCGGAGTAAGAGAGAATAATTGTATGGTTTTGTGATGTTGTTTTTATAAATCATTTGGTGTGTTATTATGGAGGATTGATACCATACAGTCGTAGTATTGTATTTTAAACGCTGTCAAATGTCAGTATGACGTTTGTAATCTTCACGAGAAAATGACAGGTGTATAGAATCAGTAATCAGAAACGTATATTACATATTCAACAAATATATGTTTTATATTGTTCGATTGATATATATTTTTTTCTTATTGGAATAATTTTTCAGACAGCTGAAGTAAGAAAAAAAATATACCCAATTTTATGCGGTTTACGTCCCTTATTTTGATGTTAAACGATAAAATAAATGTTAGGTTAAAACAATCAAAATAAAGATTTTTAAATTACAATTGTTTATTCAGATTGTATTATTTTGTTATGTAAACAAAGGTACTTGTATTCAAACAAAAAAAGCGGTTTTGTTGTAACATTTGCTGATATTGTTAAAGTTTCTTTCTCGCCAATAGTTTCAATAACAAACATCTTCCAACAAAAGTTTATTAACTTGCTTCCAGCTGGCCACATCTGTATTTTCCTTTACTCTTATAATGTGAAGGTCTTTTATATACTTTAATTAAAATTACGGTTTTTACGATATCACTAGTGAAGAAAAATATTTTATCTTATATTTAAGACTAGAAATATGACTAAATCTACCCACAGTGGGGGCAATTTGATTGTTAAATGGACTCGGTATGAATTTAATCCTTTCGCTCTGGACCATTTAAATGCAATGCAAGATTTCCGTGCCAAATTTAACGAAAAAAGTAAATTCTTAAATAATTATTAGGTATAATTTCGCTTGACGAGACTAAAATATCAACTGGGTGTTTAATTACATAGGGGGAGGCGGTATAAGAATTTTAGAAATGCTAAGGTGGGACATAGCACAAAAAAGGTTGGGAAACACTGATCTAGACAGATGGTAATGACTGCACTTTTAAATTAATTATTTAATTTCAGAATTACTTTTGGATAAATAACTAAAACCACCGTCTTTCAATGCTCAATGTAACATAAACCGCACGTAATCGGATTATTAATAAACTTGACTATAATTAAACTTACCAGGTATAGCGTAAACTATTGCAAAACTGAAAGTGCCAAATTGCTTTCTTCTATCCTGCGCCGGCCAGTCTTCAGTACAAAAGTGAACATCTTTAGATTCCACCATCTGTTCAAAATGTAATTTACAAATACATCAAAAAACACATCTTAAACTAAAGCTTTAACTAGATATATTTCAAGCACTATACAGTAATACCCCGCTTTACGCGACCCCGTTATGCGCGGTTTCACTATAACGCGAAATTCAAATTTCGCGCTCAATTGCCCCGCATTACGCGAAAGAGTGCGTATAATCATAATGTAGTCATCAACTTCTCTAAAGTCGCGGGAATATCAGTTTTTTCCGGAACGTATCCCTCGCGTAAAGCGGGGCATTACTGTACCTAAATAAAAACTTTACAATTGCATAAAAAAGGCTTTACTCAAAGAATCACAACTAAATTCATTCATAGTTATATAAAATTTATAAATAAACATAACGTACATAGACTATATTATACTAGAATACTTACAATAGTCTCACAAAGCATTTAGACCCATTATATAATTTTTTAATTTATATTTAAACTAGCTTTTACCCACGGCTTCGCTCGCATTTAAGTCATTAAATAAGTATCAGACATCATTGCAATAGAAATGAATCAATATGATTCCAAACAGCTGAAACTATAGTCAGTTGGAAACTATAGTAAAAAATATTATTAAAAAAATCAAAAGTATCCTGTTACTTCTAGTACTTCCAAAAATATATTATAAACTTTCATGATCGGTTAAGTAGTTGTTGCGTAAAAACCTAACAAATAAATTCACATTCACGTTTATAATATTAGTAGGGATTTGGAACATGCTATATATAGGTACAAACATTTGTGCGAAGCTATATATAGCATTGATAGTAAAATAGCACAAAACCAGATGAACGTTAGGTTATCTCATTGAATCTAATTGTTTTTAACCTCTCTGTCAAACAGCTGAAAAACAATTGAAAGAATTGTCGGTCTGTTATTGAAAAGGTCTATCTATGGCCAATATT
Source organism: Tineola bisselliella (assembly GCA_028551675.1). NCBI lineage: Eukaryota > Metazoa > Arthropoda > Insecta > Lepidoptera > Tineidae > Tineola > Tineola bisselliella. The sequence goes on from JAPWLS010001882.1 coordinate 43,081, forward strand.
GAATATGTAATCCTTTTCAATAAGTGCTATGAAAGAATTCTATAAGTTTTTCAAGTCACGTTTGAAATTTAGGTCAAAGATAACGTTTTATATATTTGGTAAATGATACATAAAGTAAATTCTATTACATATTCCTACTAATATTATAAATGTGAATGTGAGTTTGTTTGTTACGTTTTCACGCAACAACTACTTAACCGATCATCATGGAAGTTTGTACACATATTTTTGGAGGTACTAGAAGTAACATAGGATACTTTTTATTAAAAAAAAAATCCAACTGACTATAGTTTCAGCTGTTTGGAATCATATTGATTCATTTCTATTGAAATGATCTCTGATACTTAATTAATAACTTAAACGCGAGCGACGCCGCGGGTAAAAGCTAGTATACTTATGATTTTCTCTTAATGTTCCTGTCGATTTGAAATCATTTAGAATGGTACACGACAATTGGTGTTTTATGTGCACGAATTTGTATAGCATCGGACGTAAAATGTACATAAACAGCTCTTATCACATTAATGACGTTTAATGTAGGCCACGACGTTTGCAGCAAAACCACGGCGCAGCAAGCGTAAAAAGCAATTTATTCAAAATTAAATGAGGTCATTTTGTCAAGTGTGCGTGCTCCGTCTAGAACGCAGCCTATTTCATTAATAAAATCCCTAAATTATACGGATGAACGTATTTCTCGAGTCCATCTCGCTTTGCCTTTTTTTTTGTCCAATGAAATACCTGTATAAGGCTCTACTGACAGCTGACTATGTGTTTTTTTTTTAATATTTGTTTTTTTACCCCTTGAAGGTTTTATTTAGTACTAATAATATAATATATCAATTAAGTTGTACACTAAGGAAGATTTGAGATTTACGTTTCAGATGTTTTATTAATTATTTTTTCTCTCCCCTCTTCCTTACATCTATTTGGTTCTTGTTTTTTATTTTTATGTATTTTTGTAATTTTATTAGAAGTGTAGTATCTATCCCTTTATCACCTTGAGCATGCCGTCCTATCCTATAATTAAAATTTCATTTACTTTATATAATAGTACTTCTTTTTATAATATGTAGTTTTAATGTAATTTTGTAGGTAGGCTTTATAAACGTTCTCATAACACTCTATGTTCGAGCAGCAGACTGGCACTCGTATTTAATCATAATGTATATAGTTTTCTTCAGATGTCTATCACAACTATTGGGTTACCAAACTTAGCTTTATTTCTCTAGTGTAGTTGTTACTTTCATGTTATGGTTTGTTAACAGTTTGTTTGTGTGTGTTTAAATAAATAAATAAATATTAAATTATATATACTCATAATTGAAGTCCACCTTGCGAGATACACAATGAAAATAGAAGCCTTTGATAAACATGTCCAGTGATGAATAAGTAGAGAAATGTAGTTGAATCTGAAATTCAAAATAGGCCACGGACGTGCCAGGTGCGCGTAAACTCAATACACACTGGCTTATTCTTGTTAAACACAATTAAACCAATTTTAGAACAGTGGGCTTATCACGAATTTTAGTCTGACTTTCGAACCGAGTTCGCTTCAAGCGATTTGTATGGAAATTTGAGCAGCGCCACCGCGTGCGGATTTGGAACTACAATATTTTAGATACTTTTTGTTAATTTTCGAACGTCTCGATCTTTCATTCATTTGATAGATTGCTGGTGCTCGTTAGTCGTTAGTAAAAATTCATGATTCCGATTGCTAATCCGATCCGTTTTACTTGTGACAGCTCGATTCGAAAGCCAGACTAAATTCGTGATAAGCCCACTGTTCGAGAATTTTCTTTTGTTTTAAGTTTATTTAGCTACAGTTCTTTTTATTTTAAAATATTGTCAAGAATACGACTACCAATTCTACAGTTTATTAATAAAGCCTACCTACAAAATTACTTTAGAACTACATATTATAAAAAGGAGTACTATTATATAAACCAGCCATTCTCAAAGTGGTGTTCCGCGGAACCCTAGGGCTAAAATAATGCAAAAAATACCTACCAAAGGGATTCCAACTAAATATTACGTAATATTACATTGCAATATGATTATTCATAAATATATATAAATCAGTTTTTTATAATTATATTAAGGCTTTTTCCTTCGCCAAAAAAGTTTGAGAACCGCTGATATAAACTAAATGAAATACAGTTCAAAAACAGTGGTTCCATATCGATATACATGTATATATATTAACTCTTAAATGAAAAAGTTAATTGCTTATTGAAGCTGTTACAAGTCGGACTTTAATCTGTTTTGACATTTGACAGCCACTCTATAACTCTCCTTGATTTTTCCTTAAAACATTTGAAATAAACAAACCGTTGTAATATATAATACTAGCTTTTACGAGCAGCTTCGCTCGCATTTAAGTCATTAAATAAGTATCAGAGATCATTTCAATAGAAATGAATCAATATGATAATTATATTTTCTTGCTTGGCTGGGATTATCAATTTAAAAAAAATACTACATACAATGATGTTTCCTAACCTCAAAAATTCCAAACAGCTGAAACTATAGTCAATTGGAAACTATAGTAAATATTATTTTTTTAATAAAAAGTATCCTATGTTATTTCTAGTACCTCCAAAAATATGTGTACAAAGTTTCATGATGTGAAAACGCAACAAACAAACTCACATTCACATTTATAATAATAGTAGGGATGATGATGTGATACTTACTGTGATGTTTCCAATTAAAGAAGCAGGATTTATAATAGGGACAATCTCCTTCTGCACTCTAGCTACGGTCAGCAGCGGCAGGAAAATGAGCAGCGCTGCTGACCACACAAGGAATAGTAGAAACAACGCTTGTCTTCTTCCCGGCGGCCTTAGTCTGGGTTCTGGTGATATTGACAGCCATCGGTCCACTGACATGGCTGCTAATGTGAACACGCTGGCTGCTACAGCTACTCCTGGAACAGAGATGCAGTTGAACAAGAGTTCGTGTAATTCTGTAATTAACACTAGATTTACCACTTATATATGCATATTTCTACAAAAAAAAAAAGATTTGTTACGAATCTATATATATAAAACTCAAAGGTGACTGACTTAGTGATCTATCAACGCACAGCCCAAACCACTGGACGGATCGGGCTGAAATTTGGCATGCAGGTAGATGTTATGACGTAGGATTTTGATCAATTCCACCCCTAAGGGGATAAAATAGGGGATGAAAGTTTGTATAAATCTTATTAGATTTATTTCATTCATTATTACGCAGACGTAGTTGCGGGCAACAGCTAGTATATATAAAATAGTATGAAATTCATAAAACTAATTCTTCTGTTATAGATTAAAGAAAATTAGATGTATTAAAGAAAATGTTTAACGCAGTAGGAATTTTAATTTGATCTTGCAAGAGCAGTCAATTTGACTGATCTGGTAAATCTAGTGTTAATGAATAAAAAATAAAACCGTTATTAAAGTAATTAATGCGAGCAGTTTCAATTTCTTGCTGTCCAGTGTTTTATTTAAACAGACGTTCTGAAATTAACATATTCGCTTTATATGAAATAATAATCAAATGATATCTAGTACTTAATGTTATTATATCTATTGCTGAAGTGAAGGCACTATTACAGTTGCTGCGTATTATTAAGTACAGTGATACCTCGACATACGAGTTTAATTCGTTCTGTAACCTTGCTCGTATCTCAAAGCACCATATGCTGTTGCGAATGTTGGGGTGGTGTGCGGTTCCTCGTATCTCAAAACACTCGTATAACGAGGTAACACTGTACAATTGTATTTTGATAAGTCCAAGTGTTCCAATAGGAATCTACGGATGATGTAAGAGAATTATAAAACAGTAAAGATATAATTCTTAGAAATGACTAATTACTATACAGCTAGTTTAATAAAGACCGCTATATATGTGATTTTTCCAATGGGTCAATAAGAAAAAAAAACGACTGAAGCAAAACTTCTTTAGCTCCATCTATGTATATGCAGTGGCTGAGAGGAAGAGAGAAAGAAAATGTGTTCTCGAACCTCTCTCTCTTGCCCTTATAGTAATATACGAAACGTAACTCTCTCTATCTTTACTAACTTATATGTCTCAACTTTCGTTCATCTCACCCGATCACACTTTTCGTAACGCCAGCTTAATCCCCAAGTCAAGCGTGCGTAAAGAAATTTTACTTCAAACAATATTCTAAATTAAACACACGCTTTACAGCTACCATATATCTAATCTACATATAACCTATTATATGGTAAACGTTTGGAAGTAGCCCATAGATGCGGCCTAACCATTAGTCTGAAACGAACGTATTGACAATAAAAAGGGGCAACTCCCAGCATCTGCTACAACAGGATTTCAGTGAGCAATCAGTTTCAGCACACCTACTACCCTTGTATCTACACGGATACTTTAGGCCGTGGTCCGACTGCTGCAGGTCGTTTATATACAGTTCTTAATAGTTTTTCAATGGCTTTACATTTATTGCAAATTATACTTCTTACTTCACTCAGAAATAATAGTATAATTTGGTTGACTTAATCGAGTTCAATGACCTCAATTAGTTGCTTATTATTCGTAAAATCGTTTGACACTCGCCGGCAGTGTGGCCGCGGCTTTATTAAGGATTCGGTGACAGGTGCCGAGTCCACGTAATATTTCCCTTACTTCTAACTGTATAGTTGAAGTAAATAAATCGGTTCATTATTATTTTTCTGCGATTTCAAAACTTATGTTTTGGTTTTATCTGCTATCTTAAAATGATGAGCAAGGAGGTTCTATCCCAAGGAAGCAGGAAAAGCGATTTCCCTCAATACCTTTTATAATATAACTTCTCCAATATATTCCTAATACAGTTTGCCAAAGTAAACATTTTATACATCGTAAACATTTTAACATAACCGCCAACGTAGTATCACACAAACATCGCCTGTATCGACTGTGTTTTAAAGTGTTTTATCCCGTGAATGTAACTTTGATTATATGATTTCTAGCTTATTTGTTATTGTTACTGATCACGTATGAAATCGATTTTATTAAATATGCTGCGGTAATGATGTATGGATGCCTTGTGATGATGAATTAACTGACGGATAATTAATTAATTAATTTAAATATTTACAAACATAAATATATGAATGGAATTATTACAGCAATGCCCCGCTTTACGCGAAAGTTACGTTCCGAATAAAATCGCGTTAACTGAAATTCCCGCGACCATAGAGAAGTTGATGACTACATTGTTTATACGCACTCTTTCGCGTAATGCGGGGCAATTGAGCGCGAAATTTGGATTTCGCGTTATAATTGAACCGTGTGACATTAAACTGTATGACATCTTAATTATAATTGTGACATGCAATAAAGATATTTGAATTTGGCTGACGGATAATCAATTAATTAAATATATATATAATGGCATTATTGTATAGGCAATGCTTAGAAAAGTCGCCTTCATTATATCGGCTTGAAAATATTTTATTACTTCTACTAATCCTGAAACTATATATATATATATATATCTGAAAACTAGAATTTTCAAGCTTCAAGAGCTTCATTTTTTTTATTTCCTGTACGACCATTTTTCACTGAAATACAACCTGTTGAAAATCACCCAAAAATTTGGAAAATTTTGCTGTTCCCTTAATTTTTGCGAGAAGTGTATATAATAAAGTTCAAGTTGCGGCTCTCTGAAGGCATGGGAAAATCTACAAACTTGATATTTGGCTCATCTGGTTGATAAGTCTGCCGACCCCCGCAATACACCATGCAAAATGTTGGATACAAAAGGAAATGAAAGAAAGTACGTTACTGGCAATGGATAACCTCGTATTGTACAATGTTAATAGAAAACCAGTGAAGAACTATCGACTACACACAATGTGAAGCTACCTTTATAATAATTGAGTCACGCTCGGGACAAAAAAGGCCTATACGTTTTCATATCACAAATACAGGTGACTTGCAGAAAATTTGGCAAACAACTTTTGGATATTTTAATGTACCTTTTATGTAGATTTCTTTTTATATTTAGATTTATAAATGTACCTACAATGTACAACTTGTAGGACATATCTTACATTTCAACAAAAGGCATGTACGTATCTGAACCTACTTATTACATCAAAGGCGGTTGTAGGCCGCGGGCATATTTGTACTTGGCAGATAGGACTTCCTTTTTGCTTCCCACAAATTCTCTTACAATTGAAATCAGAAATAAACTAAAAATATTCTAAATTTCTGCATTTGTTTTTACTTCAAACTTAGGTTAGTTACTTTGAAGGAATTCAATTACAGTAATACCCCGCTTTACGCAACCCCGTTATGTGCTGTTTCACTGTAACGCGAAATTTAAATTTCGCGCTCAATTGCCCCGCATTACGCGAAAGAGTGCGTATAAACATAACGTAGTCATCAACTTCTCTATGGTCGCGGGAATTTCAGTTTTTTCCGGAACGTATCCCCGCGCAAAGCGGGGCATTACTGTATAGCAGACAATCTTAAACATTGATTAGAAGCCATTTCGTGTGAGAATTATTTTCATAGTTATATAATATAAATAAAAATAAAGTATTCGCTTACCCTGCATATAATTAACAATTTTGCAAACAGTTTCTCCATAGAACCAGACGACTGTGAAAGCCTTGCTTAACTGTATCGGCATACACAACCCTGTGACCAGGAGATCTGCCGCTGATAAATTCACCAAGAATATATTGGTAACGCTGAAACAAAGAAAAATAATATTACATCAAACATAACTAAAATCTACTATTCGTAAACATAAATAACTAGCTGTTGCCAGCGGCTATAAAAGTACTATGAAGTTTAATGATGTTTCATATATCTTACTTATAAAAAAGCTTGGATATAATCTATGTCATTTTATGCTTACACTTAGGTATACAATATGAATACAGCAGCTATTCTTCTACATCATAGTAAATTTATAATATATTATTATGACATTAGTATGTAAGTGGACAATGCTAGTATACAGCAGCTAAATCAAATTGATAATTAATAAATTTATTTCATTTATATTTATATTTGTATTGACGAGTAAAAGCGCTCCATTGGAGCCTTATTACTAAAAGCAAATAAATAAAAATAAACACTAACTTAGCCTAAATTATTTTCGTAATCGAAAAATGATTTATAGCTAATATATGTAGTAACTAATAAAATTCATGGCTCATAAAATTTCATTTGTGTACATACATGTGTGGAGGTCGCCTTTGCAAGCTCAAAATACTTATTTCAGAAGTTTTTGACATTTGTTCTGTCACTGTCATCTCTCTTGTTTTTATTTTATAGTTCACAATGCATTATATGTTCAATCCATTTTAATCTGCTTTATTAATATATTTAACATCCCCAAACATATTATATAATACATACATACATATATATGACTTTAATTAATGAATCGCGACGCTATCACGCGAGGCTCATTCATTAACTTAAAAAGATATTTAATCGTGCTTAATTACTTTTTTAACGATGAAACGATGAAATATAAACGTAGATTGAAATAAAAGATACATTACATTTTAAAAAAATACAACATGATTAGATAATTATTATCTGGGCTGATGAGGAAGTCTGAATTCAAAGAGGATGGAAAAGGATGCTTAAAATTATTTAAAAAAGTATATATTTTTAATTAAAAAATCTAATATTATAAATATGAATGTGAATTTGTTTGTTACGTTTTCAAGCAACTACTACTTAACTGATCATTATGAAATTTTGTACACATATTTTTGGAGGTACTAGAAGTAACATAGGATATGTTTTATAAAAAAAATAATATATTTTTTAATATAGTTTCCAACGGACTATAGTTTCAGCTGTTTGGAATCATATTGATTCATTTATATTGAAATGATCTCTGATACTTATTTAATGACTTAAATGCGAGCGAAGCCGCGGGTAAAAGCTAGTACTTAATAAAATCATAAATTATATTACTCTTTTATTAACTGATTTAAAAATAAACAAAAGTGTTTTGAATTATTTAAATGAATTCGCGAACACAACACAACACAACACAACATTACTGAATCTTCTCCGAATATAGCATGAAACAAGAATAGGTATCTATTACTGTTAAACAAAATTAATGTGATGTTTGTTCCGAGAGCAAATATTAGTTCAAAAGTCGATTTGGTTTAAGATTAATTAATGACGTAATGCTCATTTGCTACACACGAATTAGCAGATTTTATCCCGTCAAATATGCATGCTTCACTGGAATAGACAAACACATGGCTAATTGACCAATATAATCGAAAAATATATATATACTAGCTGTTGCCCGCGACTACGTCTGCGTAATAATGAGGATATAAAGTACTATGAAGTTTAAAGATGTTTCATATTTCAGTCAACAGACAATGCCTATCACACTTCTGTAATAAAGTGGCATCTAACCACAATAATGACACCTAACCTTAAAAATTCAAATAGTTTTATACTGCATATATAAAAAATGACAGACGGAAATAAAAATAAATATAGAAAAATTCCAAACAGCTGAAACTATAGTCAATTGGAAACTATAGTAAAAAATAAATTATTTTTTTTAATAAAAAGTATCCTATGTTACTTCTAGTACCTCCACAAATATGTATACAAAGTTTCATGATGATCGTTTAAGTAGTTGTTGCGTGAAAACGTAACAAACAAACTCACATTCACATTTATAATATTAGGAGGATAATTAGTTATATACCCGTTATATAGCTGTATCCAAGTATCTCCGAAAAAGCGGCTAGATCACTTCACGGGTTGTTACACCTGGTCGTGATGATCCTGCTCTGTTGGTGACCGCCTACTATCCCTTTATTCGCATAAATCATGTATTTGGAATCCATTAACTTGATAAACTTCAGCAGAAACCAATGAACGGCCTTCGCAAACACAGAAACTAAATACTCAATCACATCGATAGAGCGCAAATTGTATTCCATTAATTTAATTTAATTCGTAAAAGCTATTCAGTTACATTTATATTAAATATAATTACACTATTATTAAAATATTTAATCTAAATTTAAACTTTAACATTTTCAACTTTATAATTCTTTATCTCATAAAAAAAAAATCTCAATGTTTTCTGTGAGCTTATCACGAATTTTAGTCTGACTTTCGAACCGAGTTCGTTTCAAGCAATTTGTATGGAAATTTGAGCAGCGCCACCGCGTGCGGATTTGGAACTACAATATTTTAGATACTTTTTGTTAATTTTCGAACGTCTCGATCTTTCGTTCATTTGATAGATTGCTGGTGCTCGTTAGTCGTTAGTAAAAATTCATGATCCCGATTGCTAACGGATCCGTTTTACTTGTGACAGCTCGATTCGAAAGCCAGACTAAATTCGTGATAAGTCCACTGATATATTCAATACAACAATGAAGAATCAACATAAACAATTTTTTAATTGTTATTATTTGAATAAAGTTTTATTTTTTAGAATTGTCAACTATTGTTTAGTTTGTTTATTATTTAATAAATAAATATCGTTGAATAAATGTATGTCTATAATATATACAGTGATAAGAAAATTAAGTTGAAAAAAGAGTGACATTTAGATTACACGACTGAAGTATAACTTATCTAGCTCCATCTATATATATACGCTTATATATGTAACTCAACTTTCGTTCGCCTCGCTTGATCACACTTTTTATAACGCTTTCGTCATGCATTTACCAGCTTACTCTCAAATTGAAATGCCTTTATTGCATGTCACAATTACAATAATTAAAATGTCATAAATTCAGTGTCAAGTTTTACTTGAAAAACCAATAAGAATTCCGATAAATTGAATACAAGTTTATAGTTATAACGTAAATCATAAGCCGCAAGATTACGTTAGAACTGACGAAGCCTTAATAATACTATTATTGAAACTTAGCGGCTTGTGGTTAACTTGACGCAACACATTTTCTGCCTTCCTCTCGGAGTTGGAAATGTTATATCACATAGAGATTGTTTGCTAACAACAAAAAACAACTATATATTGTACGACATAAGGATATTATTGTTACTTAATGGGCCTATATTTCCTATGTTGAGTAATGTCGTTTGTATTGTGGTAGGGTGGTTTTCTGTTAAAATTTTTGAGTGACAATATTGTGTTGTTTTCTTGGAAACACTAGAGTGATTGTCAAATTATTTGTCGAGTTGTGGCTTTCAAAATTAATAACGAAAATTACGAAAAGAGGAACGGAACCTTTTGAAAATTATGTTTTCAAAGGTTTTACGCCTACATTTTTATTTAAACTAAATAAATATTTTATTCGCATTATTATAGTGTGTATTTTAATTATTGTATACTAAACTAGATTTTACCCGCGGCTTCGCTCGCATTTAAGTCATTAAATAAGTATCAGTAAGATCTAAAATAATAAAGTGGCATCTAACCATAATAATGACACCAAACCACAAAAATTCTAATAGTTTTATACTGCGTATATAAAAATGACAGACGAAAATAAAAGTAAATATAGAAAAATTCCAAACAGCTGAAACTATAGTCAATTGGAAACTATAGTAAAACTTTTTTTTAATAACAAATATCCTATGTTACTTCTAGTACCTCCAAAAATATGTGTACAAAGTTTCATGATGATCGTTTAAGTAGTTGTTGTGTGAAAACGTAAGAAACAAACTCATATTCACATTTATAATGTAGTAGAGATTTACTTTACTGTTAGACCGATCTGAAATTCCTTCATAAATTATATAAATTTCCAACCTTTATAATTTTCAATACTATAAGCAAAAACAAGGAAATATGGTGTTATAGGAAAACCATGCTTAAATTATTAAAATGGTTTTGAAGGTAGACATTGACGAAGAGAGATGGATCGAACAAAAAACAAAAACCCCTTTCTCTTCATCGACGTTACATAAAAAATGTTTATCCAAAATAAAAATTTAAGGGAAACAGTTCATTAACACGTTTTTCTTTTTGCGTATGGCATTAGATTAAAGGATTCTCTAAATATATAGTATATAACCTTGAAGTAGGATTAGAGCAAGGACCCGAAACAAATATTAACTGTTTTTAATAATTAAGTTATTAAATTAGTTATTTATCTCGACCAGAAATCGGGTAATAATAAAAAAATAAAAAAAACAGTTACACACTAGCCGAGTCAAGCCGAAGAGAGCCGACGGGTCACGAAGGTCTGCCATTGCGAGCGTCGCCGCTCAACACCTCACACCACCGTAATATATGTTTCAGATCAAATATATATGTATTTTATATACATATATTATTAATATTGTAACCACTGTGCAATCTGATTTATTAATTGTTATTTACTTTTTTTTCTGAATTAAAATTCAGTTGGGCTTGGCTTTAGTTGAGGACCCCAAAACTGTACGAGTAACGAAAAGGTTAGGTTAGGTTAGAGTTAGCTCTATATTAGTAGCCCGTTATAAACTTGTCTTTTTTTAAAAAAATTGGCACAATTTAGAAGAAAAAAATCACATTTAGTAAATCCTGGGATCCTCAACTAAAGCGTAACCTTCAGTTGTTTTTAATTATTATTTTATGTACAGGCTATGATTAACAAGTTTCTTGTGGTCTTCTTCTCGTCATACGCCTTTCCGAAGCCATTGTAGAGTCTAACGATAAGCAAGCGCACGCCTTTAGTGCCTATGCTAATAAACGATTTTCATTTTTACGAGGAACTTAATGAGACTTATCTGAATAGAGTTTTCAGTTTCAGGTTGGAAATAGCCGGCAATAATAAGAGAGTCCAAGTCAATTGGAGTGAGCATTGGGCTGTCATTTATAAATGAAATAGTAAGAAAGATGATTGATATTGGTGTAGGTCACTTATCTATTGCTGGAACCCATATGCTGTGGAATTGACCAGGGAATTAGTAAAGAAGGAGTTTAGGAAGCAATAAGCTATTAGATTGGTTTGCATTCCAATTAGCATGTGTGATTAATATGAAATAAATATTTTAATTAACTGTTACTGACACAATGACAGCGGTCCGAGGCCGAGTATGTACTTCAAATTGGTCCCATTTCTGTTGCAGAAACTCCATTTTCTCTTTGTACTTTAATAGCAAAAAAAATGTTAACCATTTTTACTTTGATAGGTAAACCCAATCAGGAATTTAAATTAATCTTTTCCTCTTGATTGATTCCATTATACGTTTGGAGCTGTAATGAGCTCAGTATTTAAATCTAGTTAACATTTTGACGTAACTTTCCTTTTATATGTGTTTCTTATATTGATGTATATAGCTTGGCTTTATCTATTTGAAAAACGACTCAAATTAACTTTTTTTATTGAAGTGAAAACTTCTTTAGGCTCGTTGAGCGTTTTGGTAGAGGGTAAAATCCTCGGTTCGCGTCACCGACATGCTAATGGTAATAGTATATCTATAGCTATGGAGAGCCAGACTTTATTTAAGTGAATTTTTAATTTGACTATTATTGTAATTATTTAATTGAAGGATTACTGTTTATTTATTGACTTTAAATTCATTGACTTCAGTATAAAAGTGAGTATGAAACATATTAATATTTTTATACAGATAAATGAATAATGAAAACAACGAATATATTTTTAAAAAATTTCATATAATTTTTGCGTATAGTTTCAATTACTCTTAACTTAATAGTTCCGTTTTCACTTCTATCGGCAGTCCCACGACTGTTTATGTTTTTTCTATTTATTTATTAGGTCCACAAACAGTGCTCTACAACTAGACTTGGAATTAATATCACACCAAGAATTATAATAATCTCATTGTAGGCATAGCATGCGCTAACATTACAATGAGCAACGTTACATTACATTTTAAAACTCTTTAAAACTATTTGCAATTAAATCAAAATAAAAAAATATAGTTATTAAAGAATTACATATATTCAATTCAAATTTTGTGATTTTTAATTGAGGCAAGAGAACAATTAAATATGTCAAGATCCTTAAAATTATTATTATGAATTTTAACCATACGGTTTAAGGGGCCATAGCTTCCCGCATTAGTACGACAGAATCTTGCATGAAAAAGATCATAAGTGGACGTTCTGCGTTATGCTTGGAAATCTTAAGAATATTTTGCTCAGTATATCCAATTTTTTTCTTTAATAAAATTAAAACAATAATAATAATAAGCGTCTTGTGACACAATTAACTCGTCTTCAATTTAATATTTACTTACACCCTATATAATCATGAAAAGGCTGCTAAGATATTAGTATAAAGCCTATAAACGAAAAGGCTTTTAAGTGGCCACTGAACAGTGAATGAACGCAAAATGTGGATGTTCTATAATGTTGTTACTTGAGCAATTACGAATAAATTTGGCGCCGTTTAGAATTAAAATTAAAAGGATAATTTATAATGGTTTTTTGTCATAAGGGTGTAGCCAATAGAGTAAGTGGAATGTATCAAATGAAAACTGTTGAAAATTATATTTCCACTAAATTACCAATCTCTTATAATCTAAGCACACACATCCGTTCCCATTCGCAACCAACATCCAAGTCCTCATTCGTACGTCCCTCGCGTTCCTCTTTTGATTCATTCCAAATTCAAATTTACAGAGTTATTTAAAACAAGCTTCGTTCGCGTAGTAATGACGATATAAAGTACTTAGAAGTTTAAATTTTAACATGAAAAAGCAGTTATTGTGACATAACTTTAATAGTTAAACATATGGTATCGCACACTTTTTTGTAGATATTGATGTCCTCTATAAAACTGTAGTACATCACTTTGCTCTATTGTCAATAATTTCCGCAGCGTACGCAATATAATGATTATTTTTGTATTTTTTTCAAATTTTGAGTTACTTTATTGAAATTTTCATCCGGATTTTTGAAAATATATGTACTATTAACATCGCCGCCGCAACCTCTTTTCTATCGACGACAAGGGTTTTCGTGTGAATTAAAATTTTATAATTTCTTATTGAATACTCGACATTGGCAGAATTGTCTTTAATAGATATCTGAGCCATTGACAAAAGAAGAAGATAATTTATAATGAGATTGTAGACATAAAACTGTATTATTTACGCGTAGATTTAGATGGAGTATGAATTCTGTACATTGAAATAAAACTAAAAACATCACAGTACAAGAGTAATAGCATCTTCTAATGCTTTTCCCCTAATCCTCGACTTACAGAGAGGTTATTTTTCTCATATTACATAATTAAGCACAAAGTATATAAAATACATGTTTATACATATTAAAAATTTAAGGTTAAACCGCCATTTATTTTTAAACAACATAATAGTTAACTTTTAAAATATTTTTTGATACAAAAATATTACTATTTTTTTTTGCAATAAAGATTTTTTTATTTATTTATATAACTTTTTATTTATATTATAGAGGAAATAATTATTTTTTATTTTAAAATCACAGACTAGTTGTATAATAGCCAGCTGGATATGTCTTGAATGACATCCCTACTAATATTATAAATGTGAATGTGAGTTTGTTTGTTAAGTTTTCACGCAACAACTACTTAACCGATCATCAAGAAACTTTGTATATATATTTTTGGAGGTAGTAGAAGTAACATAGGATACTTTTTATTTTAAAATTTTTTTACTATAGTTTCCAATTGACTATAGTTTCATATTGATTCATTTCTATTGAAATGATCTCCGATACTTATTTAATGACTTAAATACGAACGAAGCCGCGGGTAAAAGCTAGTATATATATAAGACGAGACGATTGTTATGATTCCTACTGAATTGTCTATTTGCGATATGCCAATGCGTAGCATGCAAAAAGAAATTACAAATATAAACGTTTGCCACACAAACTAAACCTAATTAATGAATTTTATTTTTATATAATTTTATTGAATTAATGGATAAATGCACCATTTATTACTTTTTTGTTTTATTAATAAATAAATTACATTTACAAATTTAAATTTAATAATAAATTGAAACAACTGAATTACATTGTATGTACATTTTAAATATCGAATTTAGCATAATTGGCGCAAACAAACGTTTATTTGAAGATTAGAACATTGATTAGTAAATGTTCTCAATACGTTGTAAGCTATCTTTGAAGTCAAAGGAACCAATCCAAACTCCAAAACTGCGAACTGAAGGAGGTTCTTCTACATTAATTAATGTCTTTTGTAATCTAAAAAGTTGAACTTCGATTACCAACCAACGTATTGTTCCTCTTTGGCATATCATATAAGATAATTCCAATTGGTTTCCTCTTTGAATCCTTTTGAGAAGTGAAAAAACTGTTTTTTCTTAAATTGAATTTAAGTATTTAAAGAACGCTAAGTAGACTAATGTTACCCTAGTTTGGTATGAAAGGAACTATCAATTTGGGCGGAATATATTCTTCTCCTCAATCCGGCAAGTGTAGTCATATGCTAGGCTAATATAAAAAAATCACGATCTAGTTAATGACAAATGTTGTATAATAATAATTATTATATGCTACTAAGAATTGTGATTTTGTAATTGGATTCTTATTCGATTATTGTTATATTCCCTTTCTATTCGAACTTCACTAATAAAGAGATATAATCGGCGACATTTTGGGAAATAATCGCGTGAGTTGTGGACTACTCTTTAATTTTAACCAATTACGTGAAGCAAATAGTAATGCAACAAACGACCAAGAATGAGCTTGTAATAAAGTAGAAAAGAAAACAGCTTTTAGGTGATACAGCGAACCCTATGTTAATTGTAGATTAGATATATATTATGTTTAGAACTTCCTACATAAATGGGAATAATCTAGTGGGAATAAACTTGCGCGAACACATTACTAACCGAAATGAAAATGTAGACTGAACTAAAATGTAACCTAGTCTATACTAATATAATAAAGAGGAAACATTTGTTTGTTTGTATGTATTGAATAGGCTCCGAAACTACTGGACCGGTTTGAAAAATTCTTTTACCATTAGAATCCTACATTATCCCTGATGCACATAGGCTATAGAATATTTTCAAAAGCGTTAGGGATTCGTATGAAAACTTCAATAATGTAACCCAAATTGCGTACGCTGCGGAAATTATTGACAATAGGGCAGTGATGTACTACAGTTTTATAGAGGACATCAATATCTACAAAAAAGTGTGCGATATCATATGTCTAACTATTACAGTTATGTAATAATAATTGCTTTTTCATGTTAAAATTTAAACTTCATAGTACTTTATATCTTCATTACTACGCGAACGAAGTCGCTGGCAACAGCTAGTTTTTAATATTCATGCGTAGGATTGCCAATATTAAGTTTATTCCCCGAAGTCATATGGAGATTGGAAACCCTTTTTGTGATGGATTGGTGAGAACCAGTAAGCAACTAATTTCTCGGACAAACAGACTTCTTTTTCATCTGCAGAAATGTGTCCACAGATCATTATAGAACTTGACTTACTATTGACTTTCTAGAAGGTTTTTTTGACTGAATTTAACGTTGTTTTAAATAAAGACTAGCTTTCACCCGCGGCTTCGCTCGCATTTAAGTCATTAAATAAGTTTTAGAGATCATTTCAATAGAAATTTTCATGATGATCGGTTAAGTAGTCGTTGAGTGAAAATGTAACAAACAAACTCACATTTTTACATTTATAATTAGTAGGGATTATTTACTTTTTTTCTCCGATTTTTTTTGTTAATTATTAACTTTCTTGTGGTCTTCTTCTCGTCATACGCCTTTCTGAAGCCATTGTAGAGTCTAACGATGAGCAAGCCTTTAGTGCCTATGCTAATAAACTATTTTCATTTCATTTCATTTCATTTCATACAAATTAAGTAATAGTTTCTAGAGCCTTGTATTTCTGATGTATAATTTTTAAACTGTTAAAGTTCTATTAATTTTAAAAATATAAGCAAATTGAGAATAAAATTCGTTACAAAATATTACAATATTATGTATTTTTCTGAAGAGAACGTGATCAATGAAAAATAAAGCAGCTTATAAAATTATGAAAAGGTTCTACCAAATATTTTTATTACCTGCTTACTTTTAGAAAATTAATGTAATACAATTTTGGTAATCAATTTTTTATATTGTTTTTACAGGCTTTAAATCCATTTCGTATTCAGAATTCTTTCACATATCGTAGAGGAAAAGCGACCAATGAAAATGCACAAAAAATACGTCTTCAATTGTTTAATATTTCTTTGTTTTGTCTCGTATATCATAAAGGTAATGGATGTTAATAATTATAAGCGAATATTAATTATTGTTTTTAATATATTAATAATTTAGAACGAAATACGATTGCAGGTTCAAAAATATGGTTTTGTAATACAAGCCTCATTTTACGATGTTTCGTTGTACGTCGCGGAAATGTGTCTCGTTTTACGTCGTTCCGTTTTACGTCACTATTCTCTGGTAACATGACGTAAAACCGAGGACTGCCTGTACTTAATTTCACACCTTGATAATGATAATTATATTTTAAGTAGAATATATTTAACGTGAAATCAAAAAAGAAATTAAAAAAAAACCCTATCGACAAGTTTTCCAATTACCATTTACATTTTAAACAAATTGTTTTGTTAACAATTTGAATTTTAATAACTTTCCACTTCACGATAAATTTGAAAACATAATTTATGCAAAACATTAAGATTCAACAAAAGCCTAGACCTGGACCTGGAAACCCTTTGCAGAAATACTAACTTAAATAAAATATGCAGCTCTTAAACAGTAAACCTCGACAGTTATTTGCGCCTTAGACTAGAGACTAAAATAACTATAGTTTATACAAAATGGATCTTCTAAAGTTATAAACATTACTACTAGAAGACTGTAGTTCTATTTCATTAATATGCGTTCTATAAAGTTTTAGAAATCCGCATCCCGCATGCGGTAATAAACGACTAAATGCACCATTTTACTATTTACTTTTATTATGATTTTTATATTATGGGATTCAAATTAGACAGATTTAAGATGAATGAGCTCGGAACGGATGCGCAGTAAAAATTAAAAGAAATTTAGAATGGTCGTTAATTACGTTAATTAAATAGTCTCAAATGTTTCCGTTTCTCTCTCTCTCTTCCTTGTCTTTTGTCTCTTTCACTCATGATTCATTTTAGTCTAATCCCACATGTTTAAGCATGTTTTATTTTTTATATATTTTGTATACCTACATATTATTGGACATATACATGTATTTTATATACATATACGAGTATGTTATTAAACTGTGTAATCTGATTTATAAATTGTTATTTACTTTTTTTCTGAGTTAAAAATCAGTTTTTTTTATTATTATTATTTTATGTACAGGCTATGAATGACGAGTTTCTTGTGGTATTCTTTTCACCATACGCCTTTCCGAAGTCACGGTAGAGTCTAACGATGAGCAAGTGCACGCCTTTAGTGCCTATGCTAATAAACGATATTCATTTTCATTTTCAAACTTTGCAAATATAAATATAGAATATATTTCTATAAATATTTAATTAAAACTTTGAAAAATCCTTGTTCTATATTGCAATATGCTACAGCGTGTGGAAGTCTCTACGATATACTTTTTTAATTATCCAATCTCGTTCGGTTTATTTTTATTTCTGGAAAGTTAATTTGAAAGCCATTATAATTGTCTAAAATTCTAATATTTATTTGTGCTTCTGAGTACCTAGTTGCTGGTGGATCTGAGTTCAATTGTTAAGTAAAATTTGTTCGTCAAGTTATAAGTGGGGGCAACGCCGCGGAGGACAACTTTGGAATAACTTTAATAGAAACGAAATTAATATTAACAAACAAAATTGTTTTCACATTAATTGTTTACTCAAATCCCTACTAATATTATAAATGTGAATTTGAGTTTGTTTGTTACGTTTTCACGCAACAACTACTTAACTGATCATCATGAAACTTTGTTCACATATTTTTGGAGGTATTACAAGTAACATAGGATACTTTTTTTTTAAATAATATGGTTTCCAAGTGACTATAGTTTCAGCTGTTTGGAATCATATTGATTCATTTCTATTGGAATGATCTCTGATACTTAATTAATGACTTAAATGCGAGCGAAGCCGCGGGTAAAAGCTAGTTATTAAATAATTTTAATAAAGTTTATTAGTAGTAAGTCGATGGCTAAAATTAAAAAAAAATACATATACACAAAATGCCCTAACCCCAAACTAGGATATCCTGTCCTATGGGTATGAGAACAAGGACACCACAAACATAGAACAAATATCTACTTAAAAAAATATAATATATTGAAAATCGAATAGCTAGTCTATTTTGACTATTGTATATTGGGGTCGTTAACCTGTGATTTAAACTTTTAAATTGACGTTTAAAAAATGTTGTTGATTTTATAGTGATTCTATAGTGCAGCCATTCTCAAAGTTGTGTTCCGCGTAACCCTAGGGCTAAAATACTGCAAAAAATACCTACCAAAGGGAGATTATAAGGTCCCAACTAAATATTACATTGCAATATGATTATTCATAAATACATATAAATCAGTTTTTTATAATTATATTAAGGCTTTTCCTTCGCTAAAAAAGTTTGAGAATCGCTGCTATAGTGTAATATTGTAAAATTAAAAATCATTAGTCGTAGTTGTCGAAGAATAATTAATAATTTAGCATTTAAAAGCCCTCATTAGCAGCTGTTGAAAATCTAGAATCCTCAAAGTATAGTCAGATATTATACATCTTAATTAGCTTTCAATTAATTATTGAGATAATAAATAGAAGTATATAATATTATCAAGTAGATAATTCGTCGATTACCAAGCTACCCCGGAAAGAGTGATGCGCCGTGAACATTTAATTAACGTAAAGTGATATTATGAAACTTTTCCTTGAGTTAATTAACTGAGAATATTTAAAGTTCTTGAAGATGGGGCTGGTATTTCAACACTATTTTATTCATATCGAGTGCCTGTAACATGAGTGAAACTAAAACGTAGTAATTTTAAGATTATAAGAAAAACTTATGTCATTTGTTTTTTTTTATATTTCTTAAACTTACGTTCACCCAATTGTAAGTTAAATTAAACTTGATATACCGAGCCAAAGTGAAAGTATTATTCAATGACGTGCCTCCAAAAGTTTACACCGTAACGACAGCCAACCATTAAAAGTTTTTTCCAAAAGAAACAATGCTCTAAGTCAATTCAAAAGGAACTTTAGATAAAAATGCGATAAGAATTAATTAATAAAGCCGTTTATTTAGAAAAGCCAAGATATCCTATCTGCTTTTATTTTTAATTTAAACAGAACAAAATTAAAGAATTCTAAACTCACTTATGGTAATTATATCAGTGGGCTTATTACGAATTTTAGTCTGGCTTTCGAACCGAGTTCGCTGCAAGGGATTTGTATGGAAATTTGAGCAGCGCCACCGCGTGCGGATTTGGAACTACAATATTTTAGATACTTTTTGTTAATTTTCGAACGTCGATCTTTCTATATGGTTAGTAACATAGTTCTTAAAATAATGTTAGTAGTATCACATATTTTACATAATGTATATGGCATGCAAATAATTCATACAATTTAACTATAATAGAAATGTCAACATTAAATGCAAAATAATGTCAAATTAAATTTAAACCTACAAAATGTCACTCATAAATTCACCAATTGAATAATGATAGTTGAGATATTACTTAATATCACATTTTCAGTTCCAAAAGTTCAATAGCATCACCAAGTACGCGTATTACATGTGAGCTAAAAGGCTGTTGTAATTAAAGGGGTGGATTTCAATAACGAGCCTCTCCTGTAAACACTCTACATCAAACTGACGGAGCTTGTATTTTAAAATAATATTTCGACTTAAATAAAACTCATTTTCAGATGGAATTTTAAACAACGACTGACATTTTACCATTAAGTTTATTTACTCTTTTCACGCTTCTGCTCATGAAAAAGCATTAAAATTCCACCACAAAAGCCTCTGTCACTAAATATTAGTTCAAATTGTAAACAATAATATAGATATTTTATATTTGACAAAACAAAAAACGTTCCTGAAACTTTGTAAAAAAAGAAATTCTTCAAATTTTTACTAAATAATTTACAACTCACAAAAATGTTCTTTGACGTGGAACACGAATACGATGTACACTTTTTCCTGTTTCGTACATTGAGTTTTAATATACTAGAGAAGCTAACAGGAACAAAGTTGTAGGTCCAACGGACTATTTATTTATTTATTTATTGCTTAGTAATACAAGTAAGTAAGTAAAGAGATGGCGGCCTTATCGCTAAGAAGCGATCTCTTCCAGGCAACCAACTTTGAGATGTAGAGAAATGCAGAAGAGAAATAGCGGGAGTTATAAATAGATACAAATATAGATAAACATGAACTACACATATACATAAATACTAGGAAGAGAGACAATATTCTTTTAAAGATTTCTTAAAGATGGGAAGAGAAGGAGCATTGCGAAGGTTAGATGGTAAATCATTCCACAAGGAGACAGCTTTTAAAGTGAAGGATTTAGAGTAAAGAGTAGAAGAATGTGAAGGAGTGCTAAGAATGATATCAGAGGCAGAACGGAGAGTGCGGTCATGAGTTAGGGAGAGGAATTGGAAACTATTTGGAAACGACTAATAGACTAATCTTATACTTTTACGAAATCTCCAAATATGTTATTTAATAGTATATTCCATCCAACCTCCTATTTAGCCATTAGCTGATTTATCTTCGTTGAAAATTATATCAAGGAACTCATTATTATTATTATTATTATTTATTTTCTTTAAACCTCTATTTAGTTGTTTTATTTTATTACTAGCTGTTGCCCGCGACTACGTTCTGCGTAATTATGAAGATATACTATGAAGTTTAAAGGTGTTTCATATTTCAGTCAACAGACAATGCCTATCACACTTCTGTAATAAAGTGGCACCTAACTACAAAAATAACACCTAGCCTCAAAAATTCAAATAAAAATGACAGACGGAAATAAAGATAAATATGGAAAAATTCCAAACAGCTGAAACTATAGTCAATTGGAAACTATAATAAAAAGTATCCTATGTTACTTCTAGTACCTCCAAAAATATGTGTACAAAGTTTCATGATGATCGGTTGAGTAGTTGTTGCGTGAAAACGTATAAAACAAACTCACTTTCACATTTATATTAGTAAGGGATATAACGTTTAAACTATGTATTTTTGTAATTTTATTAGAAGTGTAGTGTCTATCCCTTTATCACCTCGAGCATGCCGTCCTATCCTATAATTAAAATTTCATTTAGTTTGTATAATAGTAGTCCTTTTTATAATATGTAGTCCTAATGTAATTTTGTAGGTAGCTTTTTAAATAAATAAATAATGAATTTGTCGAAGGTAATTCTAACTTCGCTGAATAAAATCATATCTCAGAAAGTTAATTTATAACAATTGTATCACAAAGTAACGGTTACTTAACAGATAACAATAAGTTAAATTGAAATAAATGATTTCATAAACATATTGTCACGCCTTCTTGCTAGTGTTGTGCGAGCATGGGCGTAGCCAAGGTGGGGCAGGATGGGGCGCTTGCCCCACCTTGGCTCTGTCCTGTAAGGTACCTAGTCAAACCTAAAAAACTTTATTATCTACGTACTAACTACAATTCGTCAGTCGACACAAAAAAAATTAACCGAGGTAAGATCGCAGCAAAAGTCTTTAAAGAAATAATATTTATTGACAACTCCCAATGTAAACAAAGGCGTTACTATGGATACGCCACACATATTATTTTAGACTACTGCCCCACTGTGAGCCCATGGCTGGCTACGCCCATGTGTGCGAGTGAGGTAACATTAAATCGGATTCGATCTAAAAGTACTAAGTGTATAATAAAGCGATAACGAAAAGAAACGTAGAACTTCGGAAGCTATAAATAAATACATTTACGTTATGGACTATTAATCCCACATAACTTGATTTATAGCTCAAATTCGATATACAATTATATCAAGTTTATATATGCAACTATGAGGTAGTATTGGACTAATTTATTTATATTATTACGACGTATATCTTACACAGATAAGCAGTGCATTATATGAATAGAAAGGAGCACAAAAACGCCAAGTATTAAGAATGATTATAAACATCTGCAATTCGTTGTTCAAACATAATCCAGAGAGCCCTGTTTGTGCAATCTTAATATATAAAAATATGTCATAATGTTCCCAGTGAACTCTTCACCAAGTCAACCGATTTCGATGAAAGTTGGCATTTTATGTGTAATTTGGTCTAACTTGAGATATAGGATAGTTTATATTTCGATTAATGGTCTTAATAATTTATAATTAACAATAAACTGATACATAAAGTTGTTACATAAATAAAATATAACTGTCACTTATGTCATTGTGGTTGAAAATAAACAGCTTTTTCATGTTAAAACTGCATTTATATTTAATTAATAAAGCAACATTTTATACTAACAACCAGAAGTAACGATACTTTGAAATCGAAGAAACGTCAACTACGAAACAATCAAATGTGCGTCTTCTGCGGAGGAGACTATCACGATAATTTAGAAGAATGTCCAGTCAGAGGCAAACGCTGTAGGTTATGCGGGAAGAACAACCACTTCTCAAAAGTGTGTATTAGTAGCGGCATAGTAACGCATAAACAATTACGAACGAGACGCCTAGCACGACACAACACGTCTAGCGAATCTAGCGACAATGAAAGCAGCCAAACATATCCAGTGAATAAAAAAGATTCGCCAACTAAGGTAATGATACCAACTAAGCGAAATGCTGTTTGGAAGATAAATGCGCACTACATTTGATCTTCTTAAGTCAAGCGTTCCGTTCCAGAGTTAGGTTATTCCAGGAACTCAGGCCATCAGTTAAAGAAACTATTCCACCAGAATATTCGATTGGAGACATAGTCTGGGTTAACAAATTTACCGAACCAAGGATTATATCAAAACGCACCAAGACTTACTCCTATCAAGTTGAAATGAACAACGGAGTAATCAAACGGAAACACTCTGATCAACTTAGGCGAAGAGAAACTAACGATGAGAACAACGATGATAATGATGTCATTCGTAACGATAACAGTTTGGAAACGAAAAACGATACTGTGAGTAACAACAAGAAGCCGAAGAATTATTCCTATTATAGTCGTGGATCAAAACGATGTAAGGGTGATGTCAATGATCATGTTTTACCGGACACGTTCACTTATCAACCTGGTGCATCAACTCAAATCACACAACAAAATTTATCAAATGGACACGGAGACAAATCAGCTGGGCCTCCTAACGCTCAACAGCAGGATCTTGAATAGCCTCAACTCAACTCTCAACATCTGCAGCATTAAACGAGGCACTACGTCGTTCCTCACGACGACGTAAACCCTTGCGCGTTTTGGATATTGAGCTTTCCTTTTTGGAGGGAGTAATGTTGTCGTATATCACAAAGTGAAGAGAAGAGTGCAATCTATGCACCAAAATACATGAACAATAAAGAATCATTAAAATATTTGATTTTATTTATTTGTTTTTCCTAATAAAAAATTGAATTAATAAAATGTAAAATCTGCTTATTTATTGCTTCTAAGGCGGAACAAAGTTCGCCTGGTCAGCTAGTACAAAAAACAGGATCGAGAACCAACCCTAGGACCTCCATGTAACAAATCTCTTAGCAATTGAAGTTTTCAAAAATAAAAAAAAGTGTATTCCCGTAGAAAACATCTGTTAAAAACATCCCTTACTAATATAAATGCGAATGTGAGTTTGTTTGTTACCTTTTCACGCAATAACTACTTAACCGATCATCATGAAACTTTGTACACATAGTTTTGGAGGTACTAGAAGTAATATAGGATACTTTTTATTATTTTTGTTGGTGATCACAACCTCCTTTTGATTTTTATAAATTATATTAAGCTTTATAAAACATATATATTGCGAAATAGCAGCAACTATAGTTTCCAATTGACTATAGTTAGTATGATATCTGATACTTATTTAATGACTTAAATGCGAGCGAAGTCGGGGGTAAAAGCTAGTCAGGAATAAAAGTAATAAATATTAAAACTAATCAAATTAAGGCGGCTCATTGTAACGAAGTTTGTGTAAGTGGAAATTTCCACTCGGTATTAAATTAAAACCGACATATAGTTTAATAGAAACGATACTAATTGTTTTAATCTTAATCTTTTTTGTAGAAGATCTAATAATTACTTTCTTTTGTTATTCCCTATAATAAATCCTACTTGTGTTGATATGCCTAGGTTTTAATTTCGTTCGAATTAAAACCTAGGCATAATAAAATATCTCAAATATTATGTTTTTTTTTAATTCTTATTAAAATATGTATCTGTTAGCGGTAAAGTTAGGCTTTGAATTTCTTATACTAGCTGTACCTCATGGGTTAACATATGTTTGAGATAATAATCTATTATATTGTTAACGCTCTCATTTCTCAATAGATGGCGCCACTTGTGAGGCAATATAGGTGTATTTTTTGACAGTTAGAGGAACGTGATTGTGTTAGTAAACAGATCGATAGCAATTTGTTTTAGAATTAATTTCGTTTTGTATTCATATGAATAAAGTGCAAGTTATTTCAAGTAAAAGGTGTTCTTATTTTCAACAAAGTTAGACTGGAAACTTATACACATATGATATATTTAAATTATATTAACAAAGATTGTTTATTGGAGAAATCACCAAATATACGCGTTTAAACTTTATACACAAGTAAACACATACATAAAAAATGTTACAAGTTTCGTTTTGAATCTGATTCGAAAAAGAAAGAATAACTTTGAAGTGTAGTTGTTTGTTGGGGACATAAATTATCTAGAGCAGAGATTGGACGGACCCTGCAAATTACTTTCGGAGCTAGTGAGCCGAGAACAAATGGACGTGCGTTCACCAGATAAGTTACTTACTGAAATAGAAAATACGTCCTCACTGAAATCCTTATATGCAAGCAAGCTCATCATTTGTTTTAAATCGAAACCTTAAATTCTTAGAAACGACTTTTTAACACGCTTTTATTAGCTTGGGTTGTATGTATGTATGTATGTAACGGAATCTTTGAGGAATCTGGAAATTGGTGAAAATTATACCAAATTGGTATAGTCTGATTAATTTGAATCTTTGCATACGTATTAAGGATCGATGACAATGCAATAATTTAATAACAGTTTCCCATTATCCTTATTAGGACCGCCAGGATTTATAAATTCTTTTATAGATCCTGTGTAGTGGAGTAAAAGAGATAAAGCTAGCGCGCGTGTTTTTTTAGTTTCTTAAACTATTTAATTTTTATTTTTTTGGTTAGTTACTGTGAAAAAAATACACTGACTGAATTTCGATTCTGAAATGAAATGAAAATCGTTTGTTAGCATAGGCACTAAAGGCGTGCACTTGCTCATCGTTAGACTCTACAATGGCTTCGGAAAGGCATATGACGAGAAGACCACTAGAAACTCATCAATCATAGCATAAAATCATAGCATAGCATGTATAACATAAAAATATTAACAAAAAAAAACTGAATTTTAATTTACAATTCATAAATCACGTAACTCACGAGAATTAAAATTACATCAGATCCACGGTGCAACTACAAAGGTATCAATACAAAATAATATAAGAAACTACTAAATATATCTTATTAGGGTAAACAGATTCTTATCAAAATAATTAATTAGAAGGTTAAGTTAGTAAATTAGCATGGACAGTGAGTGTATAAGTTTCCAGTCTAGCTTTGTTGAAAATAAGAACACCTTTTACTTGAAATAACTTGCACTTTATTTGTTTCAATTGCTTACTATCATATGAATACAAAACGAAATTAATTCTAAAACAAATTGATTGAGCGGGCACTGCTATCGATCTGTGTTAGCACAAACATGTTTTCCTAACTGTCAAAAAATGCACCTATATTGCCTCACAAGTGGCGCCATCTATTGAGAAATGAGAGCGTTAACAATATAATAGATTATTATCTCAAACAGTGAGAGTTACTTTTTGATGATAGCTTGTTTGTTTGCATGATTTTAAACCGAGTTTAGAAATACTGCAAAACTACTAATCCGGTATACTTAAGTAAGTTAAAGCTTGATAAATGCAAATAAACAACATTAAGGTCGTGAATATGTACCAGCATAATTATGTGTTCTAGAAGCAAGTTCTAAAAGCATTATTCACTGTCATACACTACTCTATTCTCTATATCAGTGGTTCTCAAACTTTTTTGGCGAAGGAAAAAGCCTTAATATAATTATAAAAAACTGATTTATATGTATTTATGAATAATCATATTGCAATGTAACCTTATAATCTCCCTTTGGTAGGTATATTTGCAGTATTTTAGCCCTACGGTTCCGCGGGACACACTTTGAGAATGGCTGCTCTATATGAATGTACTCTTTGCTTCTTTTCTATGAGTCGAACGCGTATCCGACGAAACTTTAAATTACGCTACGTATTTCAAATGTAATTTTAGATGCGAGTTTTTAATGGAATTTGAATATTGTTATACTTCTTTAATTTATTTATAAAGCCTACCTACAAAATTACATTAGAACTACATATTATAAAAAGGAGTACTATTATATAAACTAAATGAAATTTTAATTATAGGATAGGACGGCATGCTCAAGGTGATAAAGGGATATATACTACACTTCTGATAAAATTACAAATTAGATGTAAGGAAGGGGGGAGAAAGAATAAAAAATCACAACAAAGACAAAATTATAATTCTGGTTAGTTAGTTGAAGATAGTTAGTATCAAGATGTTTCCTATATTTTGGCTTGGTTTCTCGATGTAATGTTACTTGGAAAAAACACATGTTCAAGCTTCATAATTAAACATGTCTTTCAACATTCTTATTATTGTATAATTTTGGCGATTGTCCGTCAAATCGTTTGCTTCTATTATAATCTTCTAAGAATTGGTCGTGAGAAAGAAATAGGTTTTTATATTTTGAGAAACGTGTTATTATTATTTTATTTAAAAGCTTGGACATAATCTATGGCAATTTATGTTTACCCATAGGTATATATAGGATAACATGAATATATAAATAGGATGACAATGCCCCTATACAGCAGCTATTCTTCTACATCATAGTAGATTTATTATGACATTAGTATGTAAGTGGACAATGCCAGTATACAGCAGCTAAATCAAATTAATAAATTTATTTCATTTATATTTGTTATATTTCTTAACTAAAAGTAAAAAATAAATAAAATAAAAAAATAAAAAATATTGAAAACTTTATTTTACTCCATCATTTGAATAATAGACGTGAAACTAAATGTACAATACGAAATAAAATTGCGGTTTTTCGGAATACTCCATTCTCAGAGCGCATTTATTAAAACTCAGAATAGCAATCTTTGACAATTATTATTTTAACCTTTAAAGAAGAATATAAAGAAGAATGAGCAATTGTACATTTTAAGAGAACATTACGAGTGATGTGTTATAATAAGTACTTTTCTATCTTTGTTACTCGCCAGCTTAGTTTCTGATATTATTTTGTAGGCTGATACCTGTGTGGTTGCACCGTGGATCTGATGTAATTTTAATTCTTGTGGATTATGTGATTTATGAATTATAAATTAAAATCTATTTTTTTTTGTTAATTATTTTATGTACAGGCTATGATTGACGAGTTTCTTGTGGTCTTCTTCTCGTCATATGTCTTTCCGAAGTCATGGTAGAGTCTAACGATGAGCAAGCGCACGCCTTTATTGCTTACGTAAGTAGTCACTCTTTGAGGTCAATCAACGATCGAAAACCATAGTTTTATTGATAAAAATCCATCGAGTGCGGTCCATGAGCGGAAATAACTGCTACCACTGAACTATATATTTGCAGGTCACCTTCCTCTATGCTGGCTTAA